>JACSZP010007276.1:0-16450 GCA_016161895.1 Pinna nobilis | reverse complement strand
CTATTATAAATGGTCACATAATTTATGGATCACCCTGTATATATATATATATATGTGTGTGTGTGTGTGTGTGTGTGTGTGTGTGTGTATGATTTCATTTTACTAGAATCTTTGAGTAACTTTATTGGCATTTAGTCAAATTTCCTCGATCATTCAGCGCTGGGCTAATAAATCTAATGAAATATCAATGGTTAATGTACACTGTTACCGACATGCATGTTGTTACGCTAGTTTTGTTGCTCGGTGAAATATATTGCTTAATTTGTTTTATTGATACCTTGTATTGTTGTTGAACGCACCATTAAAACATTTCGCGTCAATGGAGACGTCACCGTGTTCTAATGAAAGGCGGAAAATGTTGCCAATGCTCAGCACTTATTACCGTAGAGCAGGGTACTTTAATGTGCCGACACCTACTGTGACACGGGACCTCGGATTTTCCTATCTCATCAAATTGACAGGGATAGCCAACTGTAGAGTGGCTCGGATTCGAAGGCGGACACGCTAATCACTAGGCCATTACGGTTCCTCATTAATACAATGTTTTGAATCGATGGCAGTACTAGTGTCTAAAATTTATGCTGTATGTATGTTACTAGCTGTGACATCACGTTAAATGATAGTTATTTCCGACGTAGTGTTACATGGCTACCACGGATTTACGATAATAAATACAATTATATTAGTTCATTAACACACAAAACAAATGACGGATGTGTTGTTCAAAGCGAAAGTAAAGTTTGATTTGTGATAAGATATTGTATTATAATTTAGACAAATATTTCTATTCTCATGAATATTTAGCAGGATAGTTCTTCTGTTTGGAACCGAGAGAAAATAATAATAAAAAAACACTTCTCTTTGAGTTTTCCGTCAGATGTTAAACCTTACATATATGAAAGGCAAGCGATTGATTTCGTTCCTTCTATCACTATGTTTTCCGTGAATCATGTATTTATAGGAAAATGAATAAAACAACTTTATGCTTGGAATTCCGATATGTTTATAAATAGAACGAATAAAGATCAAAATCGTTAAATTAAAACTGGAAAATCGGTAGCCGACGTGGCTATTTATAGCTACAAAATAATCCAAAAAGTTACCAAAGTAGAAGTTAACACGTGGAAATAGTCATAAGCAGTTAAAGTATCTCCGTCATAAAAGTACATAGTAATAGCAGATATACTTTAATTTTGTCCGTGTTAATAAACAAGGATGGATACTTTAATTTCATACTGATGCAACAATAACTGAGTTGTAAGAGGACCCGTTTTTTTTTTCGAAGAGTTATATTAATAAACAAGAGCTATAGTGTTACTAAAACTATTTTACTATACCACACCTTTGATATATATTTAAACCTGGATGGGTTTCAGTTGGCTAATTTACCTGTGTCTATGGCAAAGAACGAAAGCGAAGCAAACTAGCTGTTATTTGATACAATTTAACGCTAAACCTCGATATATTTAAAGCAAGGACGCTTTACACCGCAAATTATCGGTTAAAAAAAGATAACAGTAAGGGAAAATAATTTGAAAACAAGTTTGCTTTAAATCAAGTTTAAGGGTATAATCAATGTGAAAAATACCTTGTAGGTCTTCAAAAATAAGGAATTGATAGAATTATCATGATTGTCAACAATCAACAGATCAGTTAGACAAATTCAATAAATTTAAATAATTGTAGTAATAATCCACCTTACCTCTTCTCAGTTCCAGCAAATTCAGAATGCAAATGTGAAAGTTGGAAGCAATCCATTTTATAGCTTTCAACTGAATTTTCAGAATTCATTTTTAGCCTCAAATTCGGAGAATAGAACCTGGAATTTCTCAGTCTGAATCTCAGGAATTGCCCAGTCTATTTTTCAACCTTATTGAAATACGCAATAGATTAGTAATGCACAGGGAAACGTATAGTTTCAAAGACATAACTCCTATTTTTTCAGGACCTTTATAAAGAAAACTTGAGCTGTTAAAAAGTCAAATTATAACTATTCTGTTTATCAAATTTACACTCAACTAGGTCACATAGTAAGGTGGAAATGCCGTGCTAAAAATAGAACACGGGACGTCAATAGAATAAAACCGGATCCTGTGATGAATCAGCAGTCAGGCTATATTGGTCTCCAGTGGAGATAAATAGAACTGCTGGCGTAATTGTATACAACAGTAATCAACTATGTTGTATTATTGTGAGTCTTCATTGTGCGATTCCTTCGATATATATCTTACATTTCAAAAATAATATATCTATTATTGTTGTGCTGACATTAAAGGTCCTGCTAAGGATCCTTCCACTTCTATGGAGACGTCACCGAATACTGTCAGAGCGCTCCAAATATTGACTTATGCCAATACGACCAAGGCGCAGTAAGGGCTAACCAATGTACCAACACTTTATTATAAAGAACTCTTATGAATATGCATGCGCGGTTCTAGACGAGGGGTCGAGTGGGTCCGCTCCCCTAAAATTCACAAAATATAGGTCAATTATGCTTAGATTCTCATTTTAAGTTTCGTTAATTGTTATTTTGTAACTCTGGAGCAGATAAAGGATTGCTCCTGCATGGTGTAGATGAAGAACTATCGAATGATGCCGTTTACTTTGATGAAGTTAATGACTATACTCGATGTCTATCTCTTATAAACTGATAATACACTGGATCGTCAGGACATATTATGATGTAATATATTCATGTATAAACATACACAGAGGAATAAAATAGACACACCCAGAAATGGCACAATTTTGAATTTATTTGCACAGTGTACACTTTCCCAAGCATTTTCCCAATTAACTTCAATTCTGCCGCAGGTTTTAAACCGGGTGGATTATACTAGGTTAAGTAAAGTATAGCATCTATCAATTTAACATAATAAAGGGAGTCAAAAGCCGCAAGGGAATGTTTAGTCTGCTCTAGGGTTAATTTTACACAATCGCTGTGCTGTCTTCTCCACTTTATATAAAAAACTGCGTATTACACACCCAAAAGGACGAATGAATAATCAGACTGATCAAGGCAACTGACATTTTGGCCTTAATCGATACATTTCCGACTAGACATCATACTTCAATCTAATTTAGCACTTTGCCGGGTAAATAATCAAGCACTTTACTTCTGAACTGCAATTTCCTTACGTCCCAGTGGACTTCACTTTTATCAGCCCTGAGATAATCTAAATTATGATAGAGATAATGGTGTCATCATAGTTTAACGTCAAATGTACGATCTAAAGTGTCCTTCACTTTACTCGGCAGGTAAATAACACGATCTACTATAGATGAGACAAATCCAAAATGGCTACACCACCGGTGGAAGAAAAATCAGGGAAAACTGTTCTGATAGCCATCGATGGAAGTAAACATGCTACTTATGCTTTCAATTGTAAGTAAAAAGTTTTATTGGAGTTTCATTTTGTTGATTGTATCAATATTAATTTTAATGGACTTTGCTCGACCTATTTAGTTTGTGACATATTAGTTCTATATCGAGACTGTACATTGTTTAAATAGAGAAACGCACACTTTCTATAAAATGTCTTGACAATATTTGTTGCAGACCTTTCTAGAGGTGAAGTTTCATTTTTTTTGTAATTTACTCGCACTTGTCAATATCTAAATGTATGTCTATTAACGATACTTGTACTATCAAATATTTTTTTTTGTAATCAGAACAATAAGATAATGATTTGATAAATCGAGACATTTTCTGTCATTGAAATCCCTGGCATAAGACTCTTATTTGCTTTCTTCGAAAACGCACATTATACAGTGGCTACTCCGAACCTTAACTTCATGGTCATTTCGATTGACTGTCAAACATTTAAATGAATACATGTATACAGAATCAAGGGTTTATATGTGACCAGACTATTTAACATACGTCTTTCTTTTCAACATTTTATCATTATTCTTCTTATTATTTTTTATCTTGTTTTCACTAATTATTTTTTTATCAGAACTTGCTTATTATTTCTTTGTATAAATACATGATGCTTTACAATAATTTAGTGTTGAATCTAGAGCAACATAGCATGGTGCTACGAAATGCCCTTTTTTGAAACACCATGCCCTTTTTTGTCAGTGCCATGCCCTTTTCCATATCAAAACTGACCTTTAGGACTTGTATACTGAACAAAATCAAAATCATTAAATCTTTTGGTTTTTTGAGCAAAAGGTGTTCTGTTATCATTCAATGAAAGGTATTTTAAATGAGTATGTGGAGAATATAAAAGCACACATGTATACATGTCATTGTGTAGGTGCCCTCAAAACCAATTTTCACGCGCTATAAGTGCCCTTTTGCACATAAAATTTGTGCCCTTTTCAGTTCCTAGGTTCAACATTAAGTATACCACATTGTATTTTTCCGCTGTAGGGTACAAGGATAACATGCATCTAGAGAGTGACCATGTCGTACTGATACACTCAGTAGAGATGAACGAATTACTCCAATCACAACCATGGTACAGCAGTGAGTATAATTACTATCAATAACAAGAAATTACTTAATGACTGAAACTACAATCGTGATACATCAATAATTACTAAAATGTCAAATTGTCAATTGTGGTATAGCAGTTAATACAATTGTTGTCAATCACTACTAATAACTTAATAATTCTGGTTTACATGCCATACAATTATAGCTATTTTTCATATTAATATTTATAACATATGTTATGGAACTATTCCAGTGTTGAAATAAATCTAACAACGAACAACGAACGTAGATATCACTCTCCCAATGATAAACCAATTCATTAAGTGGTATGATAATGAGCTATTCTGATTAAGACTACAGCCATGTCCTACAGAATAATTTGCCGGAGAGCATCAAATTTACCTATCGTGCTATTGTTACTATACAGAGTGATTATATTGCGACACTTATCGGTAATCATATTTAAAAAGTCTCAACCTCAGTATACGAGTCTGAAGTGTAGATAATACATTGTAAATGGGAATGAATTCGCAAGTATAAGGGTTTGTCATTCCATGAAAAAGACATCTACTCTTCAATCACCATGAAAAACTTTCTTGATCATAGAATGTCATTGAAAAACTCTTGAATGCAAATTAAAATACAATGTAAATAATTTTTCTATATGAATAACATACTAAATCCTAATCTATAGTTGTACCTTGTTTTATGCCAATGTTGTTTAATGATAAAAAGAATAAATGAAAAGAAAGAAAAACAAAAAGGGAAATTGAGGACGCGACACCTATATAAGTAGATAAATGATAAGACAGGAACTGGAGAGTAAGAAATTTAGAGAGAGATACAATGGCCGATAGTGCAGATAAAGGCCAAGACAGGGACAAAAATCCAAATGACTGACAGAGAGAGAGAGACGGTTAAGGTTAGCCTACACATGACTAAATAGTGACGATAAATAACTTTTCCTATCGCGCGCAGTAGGTGGGACAAAACACATATGCTTGATATATATTTTCAGCATATCTGTGTTGATAGGAATTGAGTCTCGTTGACGTGGTATTATGATGTTTAAAGTAACAAGAGTAGTTCAAGTTCAGGTTACTATCTACCAAGGTTGTATTTAGCCGTAAGGTCAGTAGACTTACGCCGATGAATCATTGGTCTACATTCAGTGCATTTGCGAAAATCAATTTTAAAAACTGAATCTTGAATAAATAGTTTTAAACAAAGTTAGTCATGCACTACTACGCCGATCTATGGTGGTCTATGGTGAGATATTTTATCTTAATATGCCTTTGTTGGTAGGAACACGCACACTAGCCTTACTTGTTGAACACTTTCCTGGCACAACTATCTATATTGTAGTGAGAATACTACTTAAATTTCGACAGGACAGAACAGAATACAAGCCAAGTTAACATCCTATTTGCAAGAATTTTGTCAAAGAAAGTTCTGCTTGTTTATTATTTTTGGTTTTGGTACCGAGGAATTGTTTTGAAATGCCAGTCCTTTTGTTTTCTTGATGCACCGAAAACTGCTGTGATTGGAAAGTATGGCAATGAACTTATGAAAGAAAGAAAACGAAGTAATATCTTTGGTAAATTAGCTGAAATCTTCGATGTGCCCCTTTACATTCAAGTTTGGCGGCAATATGAAATTAAATAGCTTATGACGTTAAGTGATATAATCTCATTTGGAGCTACACATGCCTATAAATACTCTGCCCTTTATTACTTTTACCTTCAATTTCCGTCTCGCATATGTTGATTGGCTCTTGACGTTACATGCTTTAACAACGTAAGCAGATCCTATTTGATCTCCATGCTACACGGTAATAAAAATGAGCACGTTAAAGGTCTAGAGCAGATCAAGAGCACATGGCATTTGCTTCCGAAGTTGACATTTTGCCGATGTAGTAAGGTTTGGAGCATTTACGACAGGGGAAGGTGACTCTTTCCGGACACCTGGTCCCATCCCATTAGGGATTTTTGTAATTGTTCCCCACGTTGAGACCATTATTATTATTATTCAGCTCGCCATGATTGTTGGAACTTGTATTTTCGAACATCGCTTGGAACTTCTGCATGTTTATTTTGAATATTCAGCTCATATTTCCTTACCAGTGAAATCCAAGTGGAACCTATTGTCTTCTTATCTTCTTATGTTAGCTAAAGAAGAATTAAAGAGGTAAATTATAGCAACAAATATAAGGTTGTCTCTGTAACACCACATTAAAACTAAATAATGTAGTGTTGACTGTCTGTGTTCGTTAAAATGGAATCATTTGCAGGGTTTTTGGAGTTCGGCTCATCTGTGTTTATTGTTGTTCATTTGATACATTATTGATATAACAACACGGCTAACGTGCGACCACATGCATATGAAGTAAAACTGAAGAAGTAACAAAGGATATTCGAAAATCCAAGTCTGAAAAATACGATAAGTCTGGAATGAAAAGGCATGAGATGCTCAATTAAAGCTATACTCTGATGGTTTCATAGACTCATGATTAACTCCAAGTAGACTTACAAGGACACTTGGTATTTCTTTCATTCGTGAAGGTATCGGAACAGTGATACATCGCTTTAACGTTGATCAATGGCGGATGATACATGTATACATATACGTATACATAGCTGTTAAGAAATGATTAGATAATCTTATATTGCTTTATTTGTCAGGCCCTTACACGTTTGATAAGGATGTGGTGCTATCAATGCTGGAGGAGGAAAAGAAGAAGGTGACAGCGAGGCTAGAGAAGTTTGCAGAATTACTGAAATCAGCAAAGGTAATTTGTGTGATACACCGATCATGTCTGTCCTTGAAATGAAAATTATCATTAACATATAAAACTCAGTGACCCGCCTACTAATCTTTACGATAGTCTGCGTAAATAATCTGTTCCACAGAATATAGAAAACAACTTTATCAAAAGAATAATTTTTAAAGTAGATAAGTGCGAATGACAGTGAATAAATATTGACAATATGTGATGTGACGCGTACCTCCATGATAAAACGTAGTGCGTTGCTATCAATTCAATGATAACGAGTCAAATTGCACATTGAATCTGTTACCTATCTTGGGGATCAAAACAGATTACACAAAGTAACATACTGGTACAAAAACATGAATTTTTTAAGGTTCTGCAAAATTTTATCTTATGCTTATGAAGCATTTTTTTTCAATATGACCAACGTTACAAGGAGATGATGATCTGCCGGTATGTACAATTGACTATATTGCAAAGTTTTGGTCACTCGTTACATTTTCACTTATTAATAATCACTAAGCCTAATGGCACCTACTCAAAAGTAAAATCTCTGTAAATTTGATTAAGTTTTTTGGCGACGCCGGAAAAATGTAAATCCATACAGAGACACTGAATTTTATACGCAGAGGAAAACCCCAATATACCTAGATAAAGGTATAGTAGATAACCTATGTAGCCGGGTAAAGATAAATGAAAAAGTCTACTTACCAAGGTAAGACATAGGAAAAAGCCTATTTAACTATGTCCCCATAAAATGATTTAAAGTAGAACTGAAAGCCTAATTACCTGGGTAAATGTAGATGCGGAACCCTATGTGTAAAAAGCAACACATTTCCAAAATTAAAGAGGATGCCTTTAGCAAACTAAGAATCTACAAAAGCTAGTTTCGTAATTTTGGTGCTGAAGTCTAACCACAAGTCAACGAAGGCTAACACTTGGATATATGACGGTGGTATTCTAAGTACATGTATAACAGTTTTATTACAAGATACTTGCATTTATCTAAAATATCGAAATATATCTATCTGAATAATCTATCGTAAGTACACGAAACATTGTACTGATCATTTTTTTTGTCAATAATGATATATAGCACTAGAGCGTAATCTTTTTTCTTGCACTAGATGAATGGAACAGTAAAGAGTGTTCATGCTGCAAGTCCGGGAGAGGGCATTTGTAAAATGGCTAACGATCTAAATGCTGACGTCATCATAACAGGAACACGTGGCCAAGGAAGTGTTCGTCGCACCTTATTAGGAAGTGTCAGTGATTACATTCTTCATCATTCCCATGTTCCTGTTGTTGTCTGTCGCCATACTTGACCAATGTGTCGACATTCTGATGTATATTTCACTGGGGATCAATAATCGGCGCACTTGATATATAACCGGGATCAAGCTTGTTCCACATGCTACTCTATTACATAACAAGGACGGTGTATCACAAACCCGATCGTAGATTGGCATATTCTTTCCGTCAAGATGCCATATTGAAGGACCGACACAAAACGTCAGGAATTATGATTTTAAAATATCAATTTTGATAGATTCAAACAAAATAGTTCTTTTATGATTTGATGTTAATGTATTTCAACATACATCAAAGGAGTATACTTAAAAGCTGGGGGAGCATCTCAATAACATAGTCTGTTATGAATCCTGGCGTACACCCTAAATTTACATCTACCATTTAAACATTTGCTACTATTACAACTGTCAGTCAGATTTTAAACATATTATGAATAATTCCATAGTATTGTTTTTGTTACATTACCCATTTTATATGAGAATAAAATGAATATAACGCACACTAAAAGTTTTCATTTTATCATTCAGTTTGTATGTTGTATTCAACTATTTGTGCTAAGGGAGACAAATTCAAAATGCAATGCTAAAATAAAAGCAAAAAGTCCAGCACATACTATGTTTATTTGGAGGGACCTCGTTTAAACGAAATATTGCTTAATTCTTGGAAATACATTTCGACTAATGTATCCCAATTTGACTTAGATATGAAATGTTTGGATGCTTAGGAATCGCCATAACACATTTACAAATTGAATTGTACATATTAATTAACAAACATACAGAATTTCAGAACTTCCTTCCTTAAAAAAGTATATTTGATGATACCAAGTGGACAATTAAAATGCAAAAATCGAAAAACAGTCAAAACCGTGGCCAAAACAAAGAGGGACAATGACACACACAAAAAAACCAACCCCCCCAAAAAAAACCACACAAAAAAAACTAATCAACATAACAAGACGTGTAAAACCAGAAATAGGTTACCCGAAAACAACAAAAATCGCACAAAACTTACACGTATAGATGATGAATTGAAAGTTAAATGGTATTAGATTGTCACAACACTTTCATGGCCATCACAAAATTGCCTCGTCCATTATAATGAAGTGTTTGTTCCAATGCTAGCATTCCACACCTTATCCTAACACATTGACATACAGTTGAATCTCGAAAACTCGAAGTGCTCGGGACCGCTGATAATTTTCGAGTTTTCGAGATTTCGAGATTTCGAGTTTTTAAAAACATGATATCTCTCAAGCTGAACGCTATTCCGCCGACGCAAACCCTCTTATTCACTCCATTTCCCGTACATTGTTCATATTGCGCCTCCACTGGATAAATATTCTGAAATAATTTAACATTGTCATCACCTATATCACTGAATAAACAGGTGGTAATTACAATATCTTCCGAAAATTGATATTTCAAAAGAATGAGATGATATGTCACAGGTATTTTAAGCTTTTGATTGTGAGATTTATTCGAGAGATCGAAAATTTCGACGTCAATGTTCGAAAAACCGAAAATTAATTTCGTTAATTTATAAAGGAAAAATTCGGGAGCGTAGCTTTAGTTCGAGAGATCGACGTTCGAGTTTTCAAGATTCGACTGTAATTTATCTGATATAAATAATCTTATCGTCTATAGATGACATCTTTAATAATGGCATATTACGCACAAAGTAAGTCGACGCATTTGAATCACACCCAAAACATTAACACCCATGAAATGAACATGTTGTATAATATTTCATTTTTTAAAATAAAAATGTAAAGAGAATATACCAATGAACGCGGAAGAATATATCCGGTACTGTCAGTGACTCTTAGCAGCCGTCAAAACGAAATGTAAGTCAGCCAGGGACAATATGCAATGTAACAAGGGATATTTATGAGACAAAGATGACATTTGAGAAGTTAGATGTTCCGTCGACAAAAATAAGTAGTACGGAGAGCATTTCTAGATGAAAAGAGAGATATAATATTAATACAGCGGCCAATCTCAGTTGCAAAAATTAGTTCATTATGTTGCAATTGGTATCGTTTTCAATTATTTACGGTTGTTTTTACCCTGTTCGGAAATGTCTTGGATGGTTCAACAATACCGGGATTTTTATTCATTTTGACTATATATATACTTCTGTCATTGTTGTTCTGATAACAAACTAAATATATAAAAATGGAAAAAGGAGATTACTTATCCAAATGTTGTATAGTGCCATGATAAGATATGAGTTAATGATGACATATAGGAAATACGTTCCCTTGCCGAAGCTGTCGTCAGACCCTATGATAAATAGAATGTGTAAGAGTTATCCCCCGTAGCGTTCAGCACAGGAAATGCATTTAATCTGAAAAGTTCATGTGATCAGAAACCTGTTACCATCAACTCCGATAAGTTTAGTTGTTTTTATTATACACAAGTTGAAATGGCGTCTGTAGATCACCGAAACACTGCAGTCATTGCTGTTGATGGCAGCGAACATGCTAAATTTGCCTTTGACTGTAAGTATACAAAATGATTGTTTCGTTAGAGAGATGACTAGAAAGAAAGTGCTCATAAAGAATACTCAATGCAAAGCCCATACCATATAACTATGAGGTAATTCTTTCTATCTCAAAATGAAAAGCAATCGCAAATTCAAAACGAATGAAAAAAGATGAAAGAGTGAATGGTCACAGTTCACACAAGATGTGTAATGCTAGGTGAGTCTCAATTTGATAAGATCCTAGCAACTAATAATGATAATGTTCTTTTGTATTGGAGTTTTTCTCGACATGGACATATACATTTAATGAAAATACCTTAAAACAAGTATGGTAACATCTGTTTCTGAATAATAACTGATAATGAGTTCCAATATAAATAGGCATAAACATAATTAAAATATGCACATGAATATACATGAAGCGTAAAATCTGAAAAATTCAATAATGTCATGCACGTAACACAATTTCTTAGGCTTTGGAGGGATCCTGACGGTGACATATATTTTTACTACAACCCTTTGTTAGTATGTGGAATAAATATTGAAAATATGTAAAGAAATATCAAGAAATATAATGTAAAATAGCAAACCTATCCTTGTCGGAAAGCGTCAAGTTAAATCCATAAACATAAATAGTATAAATATAGAAAATCGGAGAGAGAGAGAGAGAGAGAGAGAGAGAGAGAGAGAGAGAGAGAGAGATCTTAAAATTACAAATTGAATATTTTCATTTCTAGTTTAAAATATGTATAATAATATAATGAGAGAGGTATGTAATAGCATCATTACACTTACTTTTGCACACTTAACGGTCGAATAATAACCTTATAAACTCTCTTAGTATTTCCCTAAGTATGAAAAGGTAAAGGTAACGAGATCGATCTCATAATTCCTATAAAATTTCAAAAGAACAAACAAACTTAATTTACGCTGGGTTTTTGTTCAACTATTTTAAAATAATCTGGGTAATTCTGTGTCCATGAAACAAAATGCATGTATGAAAACGGTAATCAAAATTCAGAAGTAGGATTGGATACCGCAGATGGGGAAACATAAGGAGTCACAATCAACGAGTGAGTAATCAAACTCTTATGAAAATATTGAGTGTCTCATAAAATATACATGTATATAATTAGGAAAATGATTGTACAACGTTTTGTGTTTTCCAATCTTCCTTTCAGGGTATGTAAAGCAACTGCATTCCGAAAACAACAGGGTCATCATAGTTCACTGTGTAGATCTTAATGATGTGCTTTATGAACAGCGATGGTATGAAAGTGAGTAAATTCAGCCCACCATAACATTGTAGTGGTATCTTCCAGGGAAGATAGAATCCAGTAAAAAGTAATGAATTCTTATCAATTTAAAAAAAAACAACAACTTGCATCTGAACTAAAATAACGCGTTTGTATTTTCCTCACGACCCATCAAATATGCTTATATAGGCTGTGTTGTTTTTTTCATAGAGACCAATATCTGTCAACATAATATAGATATAGGCTCGATGGGGGAAAATGTAGAGAGAAAATACATTTTTTATGAAATTTCCATAGATCATTTTGCCGAGAATATATTCATGAGAGAATTATTACATGTCACGAAACAGACCTGCATTCTCAAAAGCAAACTGACAAACTGTCAATGGTATTCTTAATTATTTTTTTCTAGACAGATTTGTATGCGACCTGTGTCGTGTTGGTAGAAATGATCTAATCACCCTAGTTGTAGCTTTTGTATTTCATTTTAGCGCAGTATTCTTTTGATGTTGGTGTGGTATTCAAAATGATAGAAGATGAGAAAAAGAAAGTGACAGAGAAAGAGGAGCAGTTTGAAAAGCTTCTCCATGAGGCAAAGGTATCTCAAAAAACTCTGTTTCTTGTTTTATTGATCATATAGGGAGTCCACATCACCATTATTTTTCCTCGGTATAAATTTTGACATCGATGAAATCAATGTTCGGAGCTGGTCATTTAAAAGTGTTTCATTACGACAATTTACAACAATTTGTTTGTCTCCTTGTTTACAGACACAACTTCACATGTAAGTAGGCATGTGTAGTGATGCTGAAAACAACTACACGCACATACATCATTTTTAATCATCTTATTATTCTACTCTCACATGGTTACTACATATTTCTTCCAGTCTGTATCAAACTGCCGGTTCTCTCTGTGATAAGGCGCCAACAAAAGCGAAAATACTCATTCGGCTGAACGTATTCATATCGAATAATGTGAGGCTTGGTTTACTTCATTCCTTTCGATCATGAAAGGAAAATGTTTTACAGGAATAAATATTTTAAAATGCAGCTGACAGAATGCATGTACTTATAGTCTTTTTGTTATCTTTGTAGCTGGACGGAATCATCAGAAGCGTCCACTGCGCTATCCCAGGAGAAGGAATATGTCAGGTGGCAAGGGAGGCAAATGCTGACTTCATTGTGATTGGATCACGTGGTTTGGGAAGACTCAGACGTACTCTTGTCGGGAGCGTCAGTGACTATGTGGTACACCATGCAAATGTCCCTGTCTTCGTCTGTCGCCACAAATAAAAGTGGACAATGGCATATTTTTGTACTGACATTTGTG
The DNA here is from genome assembly GCA_016161895.1 of Pinna nobilis. Taxonomy (NCBI): domain Eukaryota; kingdom Metazoa; phylum Mollusca; class Bivalvia; order Pterioida; family Pinnidae; genus Pinna; species Pinna nobilis. Next base: position 2,850 of record JACSZP010007276.1, on the reverse strand, counting down.
ACATGCCATTCCACATCCTACAATCCGTTCACATCTTGGATTACTTTGTTTCTGTGTTCACTTGCATTTTATGTATTTTATGTATTTACAGACGTTGCAACATGCATTTCATGTACATTGTGATCATTATCTTTGTTAAACATGCTACATAATTATTTCTCATACTTCCAGGTTATCCTCTGTCTACAGATACTAAAATGGCCAAAATATCTAGCGTGCTTATTGGCTACTTTCACGATCTGTTTATAGGAAATATGAAACAGTATTGTAAAATCAAGAACCGTCGTTGTTCTGCTTTAACGGACTCGTCTTCACATAGATTTGTTCTGGATTAGAACCTCGTGTCAATGTATGGGTTTTCCCCTCGCATAGACAAGACAGTAAAACAGAGTAGATGACTCCTTAGAAAAATTCCCTTACTCTTAAATGCCCATAAATGGTAACCACATGCCAAACACTGGAGGCCATCAGCAGTATTCGGTGACGCCTCTGTATGGATGAAAGATTCTTGAGCGATCTGGAGAATCTAAGCAACAACCCGACAATCAGCTGTGACACTAATATTATAATATGTTCTTGTACATGTATCCAAAATATTTGTCATTGAATACTTGAATAACTGAACATTTTATTTGTTTTTCTTATTCAAAAACAACGTTTATAATATCTAACTATAAAATATCAATGACAAGAAACTATTCTTTACAATGTACATGCACACATATATTCGTAAAAAGTAATTTCTTCATGAGAAGAATGGGAATCATTTTGTGAATTGAACAATAAACAGTCATATACAGGAGTTCATGATTTTGTTCTCTGTAACAATTTTAATCCGTGTTTGTTGGGATACACTCATAAAAGAAGCGTACACATCAAGCATTAAGCTCGGTTCTTACCGATCGTATCTTCACCCCTAAAAAAAGAACATATTTTCAGCAACAATAAAAACTCTGCGTAGTTACACGTGGGAGTTCCCGTACTATTTATCTGTCTGTTGTGATATTTTATATCTATGCATAGTCCATATATATATTGAAGCCGTTTACATTTTTTTTAATTTATCAAGACAAAATTAAAAAAGGAGTATTTATAATCTTCAAACACGAGAAATGTATTGCTGCCCCTTGAATTAAAATGGTAAACAGAATTATTCAAAAATATGCGTCATCCAGCAAATAGAGATATATGACAATAAAATAATTGATTTCAAGTAGAAACAATAGTGTCTTAGAATATATACAATATGAACAGCGTATGGCAACAATTTCACATACAAACATAAAGAATCAACTGTCCTGAATACAAAGTATTGTTAAAAAGAAGAACATTCATACGCTATTATTCTCTAACAGTCTATTGACTTTTCTGTCAGAGCGGTTAAGTCTTCTGATATCCGAGGAATGTACAATAGTTGATGTTCACTTCTTCTTTGATCTCCGAGGACTGAAAAATGCGAAAAGTGCGATCTTGATTAAGTGGGAGTTGTCGCACCTGAACCAATCACACAGAACATTATCTTGTGTACATGTCTCGTGGCCGTGTGGGCTGGTAAAGGAATCTTCGGTATCGTCTGCTTATTATGTGTTATGTTTTGATATTAATGTGCAATTAATATGGCTGATTGCAAGAAGACAGAAAAACTGCGTAAAGTTGCTATAGCTTTAGATGGAAGCAAGCATTCTATTTTCGCCTTTGAATGTAAGTCTGACATTACTATAATATATAAAACTAACAAATAATTTACAATATAGTTCTGAAGAAGTCATCTATGCTACCGGTTATCATATTGACGAGCGACGTTTGCATATACAAAATATTATGAAATTACAATGGAGATAATTAAGCAACTCGTATGTACTGTGTATTGAGTAGTTAATTTATTATATGAAATATTGTTCCTCAATTGACATATAAACTATAAAAGACCAGAAAACTGTTGCAACAGCATATCATTTAATCACAAGAGAACAAATTGAGTTGTTTCTATAGAGCAATATTTATTTCAAATTATTTTTTTATCATTATAAGGGGCGAGTTCGAATTTGATTAATTTCAAAATCACTCGTATTTTACAAAACCATTCTTCACTACTTTTCAAATATCGGTAAGATAGCAATTGCTGTTTATGATCTTAATTTGTTGTTGTCATCTTTCGAGGACTACGTGCAAATGTAACTGTATTCTTTACAGAAGGGGCATTTAAATTTTAGTTTGCTATCATTTGCCTTGCTATTTACGTACGAAACGAAGTCATGCGTGTGACATAAATAACTGAGCGTACCCCAATTATTCGGTGATGTATTATTAGATCAGATCTAACGGTTACTTTGATACGCGAATTGTGAATACCACAGTAACATTGGGAAAAATGCTGCTTCTGCTTCGTACTCAGATATATCATTGATCACATATGTAAATGGTACTCAGACAACTCATGCTTATTTTCAATTTCCCCATATCAACTCCCCGAATTTATGTAGCAATATTCCATCATTGCCTGCATTTAAAAGTATTTAAAACGCAAGAACCTGTTCTGCGCATGATCAGTGTTTCAATCGACACGCTCCTGACAATCAAGTTAATGTTATAGAACTTTGTTGAAAGTCAGCATTACGCAAATTCTAGTCTAACAGAAGATCTACTCTGTCAATATAAACTGTCAATGGATAGAGTACTATGCGAACTGTTTCATTCTGAATGTGGATTACTTTGATTCCTGATCAAGATATAGGACTCATGGCGTGTGTTACAGGTCGACTGGGAATGCCTTTTCCTCCTAGGCATCTGATCCCACCTCTGGTATATCAAGGGTTCGTGTTTTCCCAACTGTTTATTTTTAATTTTTTT
>JACSZP010007272.1:0-10979 GCA_016161895.1 Pinna nobilis | reverse complement strand
GTTTTATTCTCATTGACATAGTAGTTTTTTGATGGTAGTCTCTGACATTTTTACATGATTTGTTTTGATGAACCAGATCTGACTTTGAATTTGGAAAGTAGACAAGGCACTCATGCTTTGGTGATATTCTCATTGACATGCTCCTTATAGTCTCATTAACATTCTCAGTGATATGCAGAGTATATTCTCAGTGACAGGGGTCGTTATATTCTCAGTGACATGGTCATTACATCATCGTTGACATTCTCACCCCATACAAACTCTGGTCAGTTTCATACTACATAAGGCTGAATTTACTCATTAGCTAGTCATCAGTTACATATACATGCTTATGGATGTATCGTTTTTATTCAAACTGTTCCTGGGGCCGCCAAACTTGGTGGTTAGTGTGTCTGCCTTCTATTGGTGGTGTCATTGGTTTGAATGCATGCCGTGCTGTGGCTGGCTATCCCTGTCTTTCAGATGAGACAGTAAGAACTGATATCCCGTTTCACAGTAGGTGTTGGCATGTTAAAGAACCCATTCTGATCAACAGCTTTAAGTGATGTGCACAGACCAAATTGTCACCTTTCACTTGCATAAGGTGATGTTTCATGTAAGTGAAAGATTCTTAAGTGGAACGTTGAACAACACAATCTACCAATCTACTCTTCCTTTCTTTTTGACTGATGTATAGGATATGTTTTTCTGACCACACAGCTTGTATTCCAAGTAGCTCTAAAAGAACAAAGGAAAGGAGAAAAAAAGATACTTTCACATTTCAATGAACTTCTTGTTGTTGCGTTGTTGTTTAACGTCCCACTCAAGAATATTTCACTCATATGGAGCCGTCACCATGTGCCGGTGAAGGGCGACAAATTTTGCCTGTGCGTGGCACTTATGGCCGTAGAGCAGGGAGGGTTCTTTAACGTGCCAACACCTACTGTGACACGGGACCTCGGTTTTTTTACTGTCTCATCCGAAAGACAGGGACGGCCAACCGCGGAGTGGCGCTGCGGGAATCGAACCCCGGACCCCTCGGTTCGAAGTCGAACACTCTAACCACTCGGCCACGGAGGCCCCATACATTTATAAGTTTGACTACACTAATTATAAAATTAAAGAAGTACTAAGTGTTATTCGAAAATCAAGGTCCTCTTAAATGTGAAAAATTGAAAATAACAATGGTATCAACAAACTGCAAATAATTGCAAATCCCTAATGGGATGAGACCATGTGTCCGAAATAATTCAGCGTCTTGTGTTGGCATGACATACCTATCGCAAATATTCTACAAAAAATAAATCGTTGATGTGGATTGAAAATGTACTGTAAATCAAGTTTTATTCGCGGGAATTTTATTTTTGCGTAATTACGCGAGAGCACTTACTCACGAAAATAAAGTACTCGCTAAATATTCTTATTTTAGATTAATAGTCTCCACACAACATAAAAGTAATACTTATCATGCACACGCGCGAAAATATAGTGTCGCNNAGCGAAAGGTACTCGTTGCAAATGGTCGTGCTCAAGACTTTCATCCAACATCCTTGTGAGGGGTCCCAATATTGTTGCACGAGTTCTATTTACTATAAAACTTTCGTTGTGAACAGTCATAGTTCAGAAATATAATTTCTTGATATAAGTGTTTACCTCCAACACCAAAAAAAACGGTGATAGCGTAAGCTCTCTCCCTATATGAGATGAACTATAAAAGAGATCAAGGCATTTGCTTGGCTACCAGTCATAAAAGTAATGCAAAATTAAATGTTTCGACTTTTAATGTTATCATAATGATGTGGGTTCCTTCGTTATTTCTTTCAGCACTACGCATTTTCTCGATATCGACTAGGCTCTAGATTAAAAAGTAAGTTTTTGTATAGGATTTCAACCCTTTTAGTCTTGGATGTGATAAATGAAAAGGTAAATAACAGTGATTACTCTCATTATTCTAATAAGGAATACAAAATAAAGAGTTAGGCAAACACGGACCCCTGGACACACCAGAGGTGGGATCAGGTACCTAGCAGGAGTAAGCATCCCCAGTTGACCGATCAAAACCGTCGTGAGCCCTTTATCCTAATTGGGTAAACAGAGTACTACTTTCGACTAAATGTGTGTTCTTCTTCTATTACATGTCGCAGGGATATTGAATTGTTAGTCGGTTTATTGCATGCGCGAATCAAGGATTTTTTTCCTGGTGAGAGGGCGATATTTTCCAGGGGGCGGGTTCCAACTTGTAAAAAGGAAAAAAACCAACCCTGTCAAAGTGAGAATTTAAGCATAATTGACCATTATTGGTATATATTTTGCCAATTCCACGGGTATCCAAAAGACAGGGACAGCCAAGCCCGACGTGGCTAGGGCTTGATCCCTGGACCTTTAGATCAGTAGATAAACACACTAATAACGGCGGCCCAGACATCTACTTAACCCAGACGAGAGAAAAAAAGCATAAACTCGTTCCGAATGTCTCGTCTCTATTAAATACTCATGTTGACAACATTTACCGTGCATTTTGCAATCTCGAAAACCGGTTTGTGTATTGGTATAAGATGCAACTTCCCAATTTAGTTTCTCCAGATTCTCGCCAGGCATTGAATTGATAGGGAACTGCACTAAACCTCTGATTATTTACATTTAGATGTGATGCAAGTTGATTTTAACTTTTTTTCAGAATTTTTGCGGTTTTCACTTCGCAAATTACAATAGCTTTTAGTCCCGAAAAGAAGGATACAGATGCTATTATCCTGTATTTTATGTGTATCTTAATCTATAAGGGTTGTCTCCCTTTAATCCAAGACATATCCATAATCGTTCGGTAAAACACGTAGCACTATGGTTTCACAAATACACAAATAAAGCGGAATAACTCGTGTAAGAATCATAATTCAGTTCTCTGCTACCCGTCCACATGTACTTCAAAAAGATAAGTCATTAAATATTTCGAAAATTTTGACAATTTATATATATATTCGATATCAATTGTAGTAAGTTTTTCAACAATCCTGAACAATTATTTCATATGACATTAAAAGAAAATATGGTTTCTTCTGTTCTTTGGATGAGAGAGTAAAAACGAGGTGTTGTGTCACAGTAGTGTCAAAAGAAGTCTGCTGCCAAATGACCTGAATACTAAATATACAGTAAAGCTCGAAACATTTATCAGACACTTCAATATGAGCAAAACAAATTCTCGAATGGAACGTCAAACAACGACAAAAATGTCAACGTAAAATAGCAATAATATTATATAGATACCACATTCATGAGAGAGTGATATTGCATATTTTCACCCCCAGGAAGCATTGTTGACTTAGGCGATGCCGAGGTTGACAATGTATTCCGAGGGGTGAAAATATGCAATATCACACTCTTGAATGAATATTTATATTATTTTACCTAGTGTCATATTTGTAACCTTGTTTTCCTGTATGTCATTTCTAATAACACTATTAGTTACTCGACATTCATCTTGAACAAGCATAGTTTCATATATACGAGCGTGTTGACGTACCTCGTGATTGCAACAAGTCTGATGACGTATGATATGCGCGTTTTAACGTCGCCGCATGTGATAATTTTTGGAATATCATCCTAGCTTCTTTATCTTAGTAGAAGGAGCGGATGACTTTCAAAACTGTCGCATGGCTCTCAAAAAATCAAATTACGGGAATCTAACAGAAGGAAAAATTAACAATATTATCCACTCAAAAGAATCAGACTAACGGATTACAAGCTTGTAAAGTTTGGAGGAAACTTCAGCTAGCTGTACAATAAGTTTTTGTTATGTTGATAGAGATGTGAAACACTAACAATCAACGAAAAATGTGATTTATTTTTTCTTTATTCTCAATTTCGTTAAAGTACATTTACTCTACTTGCCTCTGTGTTGAATACAGTTCAAATAAAACTAATCAAATACACAATTCCACTTTAAGTTTTTGTTCTGGTGCAATATATCATATACATGTATAATATATTTCTTCTTCAACAATATTCCCTATGATACCTGACTACGAGGGCATTATGAAAGTCATATAGAATCACCAGAAATATAAAATTCCCAAATGAGAACCATAGGGTGCGACAAATATTACAAACAGGAGATATAATGGACCTTCAATATCATAATGAACACTCTTTGTGTGTGAGGTAAGTCTAATGAGGTCTATAGGGGTGACAATATCCACTACTGGAAGTTAGATAGTTCTAAGGATGCAGATAATAATGGGACTATTATTAAAAGGAATAATCCCCAGGAATGATATACAAATACAGTTAGTAATAAACATAAATTATCCATCCAATACCATCTTCCGATAGACGGCATTACTATTTTATATTTTAGATGCAATATATATATGAACTCAGGAAATAATATCAGAGGATAAACTGGATGAACACGAGTTATTCGGAACATAAATATACATGAATATTTAAAACAAATCTTATTATGTCTGGTTAAAAATTGAACCTTACTACAATAGTATTGTTAAAAGAGGAATTTTTCTCAATACAGAATATGAACGATAATTGTTCCTTTTGTTTGTAACTGTTATTTTTCATTCTTCTATTTGTATGCACTTGTTTTAACAAGAGTGCTCTGTGATTCACTGAAAATCATTACATCTCGGAAAAAAGCAAATGATATTTTAAAAAAATATTACATTCATGAGAGGACGATATTGCATATTTTCACACCGAGGAAGCATTGTTAGCGAGAAGAACCCGAGGTTGACAATGTATTCAGAGGGTTGAAATTACGCACTGTCACCGTGTCACACATGTTTTATTTATTTTATTATACCGAGTGTCATAATTATATTCTTGTTTTCCATTACTTTATTTGTAATTACACTTTTATTTCAACGACATTCATCTAGAACATAACACTAGATATCCGATCGTGTTGACGCACTACGTCATTGCCACTAGCCTGATGACGTATGATATGCGCACTCAACCGTCTGCACATATGATATTTTTGAAATATCACGCTTGCTTCTTTATCTTTTTAAAACGAGCAGGTGATATTCAAAATTGGCGCATGACTGTTAACCAATCAGATTACGGGATTGTAACAAAAGTAATAATTGAAAATTTTTCACCCATATCAGCAATAATATTTCCTTTTATATTAATTCTGTCATAACTTAGATCCATCCGGGAATTTTGTTGTTTGTCCGTTTCGGTATGCTGAATTGCGTCCAAGATTTGACAACTCAAATTCATCCGTTACCGGCTGTGGATTATCATAATGGCCCTCATGTACACTTGGAACATCTGAATCTCTCTGTTTAATAAATAAATCAAAAGGAGGCATTGTAAACTCGTGTCTAAGCCAAGAAAAACACATAAATAGAAAATAATGCAAATTTCGTCATCATTTTATAATAAAATTAATTTTGAGATTTATTGTTCACTCTCATTTTTGACAGAAATCATTATATCTACTAACTAAGACATAATTAACCTTACACATTATCGATGAATTGCATAAAGTGTATCATTAAATCACATTTAAAAGTTACTTTTTTGTGTACCAAACGACTGAAACTGTACGTAATAAAGTAATAAATACTCGTACACGTGCTTCTGAAATTACTAGATCGAAAACCTGATAAACTTATATTATATTTACTTTTTTAAGACATGAAATGAAAATTTAAGTCTATTATTATCCTTTTTCTGATTTCAGAACGACACATTAGATTGTTTCGATCTTAATGTTACAAATGATTGATGATGACAAAATGATTACAAATCTATAATGACATATGTATGAACGGTTAGTACTAATTATAAGAAATTTCTACTTACATATTTATCAAATCGGATTATTCGTTTACAGGACAGTGGTAGATAACAACAGACTCTGTCGACTACGCTGTGTATTAGATGTTGTTCAACATCATCTGGAGTATTTGATGCTGTACAAATGAAAATGGCATATTAAATCAAGGACTTTCAAATTTGTCATATTTTTGTTAATCATATTTCATCACATTCAATAGAATTTTATTTTAAATTTCAATTTTTATTTTAGATGCAATTTCACAAATTCAGATAATATAACAGAGGGAAACTTTGAAATAATAATGGTATAAATAACATGTTTTTTTCACAATTATATTCAAAACTATTCATGATACGGATCGATGTAAACATATGTAGACAATATTTTAACTGTCGTCAACCACTTGATAAAGGCAAGGTGGCCAAAAATTTATCGAAAAGAGTGTCTTATCTTTTTTCTTCTTTTTGGGGGACAAAAATGCTTCCGTTCGGAGTACATTTGGTTTCATTAATAACGGTATATACATGTGTATTATCGGGAAAAAAATACTTCAATTACTGCATTACATGCTAACCCAATATGGAGTTGTGATATAATTCGTCTTGTGTACTCTTTTGTAAATGATTATACATGTATTTCGTATTACCATTTAGGGACAGAACATCATATAGTGACTTTAAAGTAGGATACCCGTTCTCAGTGTAATTTAGAAACACTTCGCGAGTTTCAACAGATGTCTTTCCAGATTAACTTCCATACTCTTGTGTACTATTTCGGATTTTCTGAAATGCGTTGTGTATACACAATTTGAGTGTCTTAATAGCACTTGCCTCTGTAGTATTCAAATAAGCTTGCAATGTTTGCAAATTTGTTTTTTCAATTAATTTTGAAATGATAAGTACATAGTATGTATTACCTATCCAGAATACTGAGATTGCAGAAACTGATATTCCAACAATCAATGAAATTAGCACGGCAAACAACGCATACCATAGGTATGAAAGGTGATAGATCCATCTGGAAAAAAATCAAATATTGCTGGATGAATCTGTAATTCGATTTTGAAATACACATCGTATACATGTTTAATATATATGCCACATTTCAATGCACATATATATTCAGATGTTATTATACAATATTTTACAGAGTCAATGACAATAATGTGAGCAATTTCCTTATCCTGGTTGGATTTGAACCGGGTTCTTTAGTCTAAGAAAATAGCACTCTACCAAGTGAGCTTAAGAAAATTCCCACTAGTCAAGATAGTAACAAGTGGCTAGTTCTTAAAAATGCCTTCGACTATACGTCCTGATTTGTGCCCACCGATTAGTTCGCTATCCAAAGAGATTCTTAAGTCACAATGGTAAAGGTGTCAATTTCCAGCAGAATCTGAAGACAATATGCAAATTTGGTAAGCATTAGACAAACCCGGACCTCTGAATAACCTCTGAGATAAATAGCCATGGAGATGTAAACGTTCATTGTTGACCGGTCCCGCGGAAGAAGCAGTCAGTTCATTCGAAAAAAATCAATTGGATTTGTGAATTGGAAATTTAGGGGGGAATCTTACATGTAAGAAAGAAAATATATTTCTGAGTTCGCATTAACACAAAATGTTTTAAGTTGTTTTAGATTCCTGTATTTGCACAACATTCGCGGAATGTTTTTTAGCCTTTTGAAAAGAAATTGGTCTAATGAAGAGATTTTGTTCAAAACACACAATATCTACTCTCACATTATGAAAAGATAATTTTATCGGTTGATAATATTTGTAGATTTCTCTATTTTTGTAAGTTTCAAATATTTCAATGACGATATGGACTAGCACCATAAACTTGAGAATTTACTTCAGAATGAGAAATTCGTCATCTCAACCAATCAGAATTCATTATTAACAGTACGCGAGGAAGTTTTCAGCCTTAAATTCAATGTAAATTCTGAAGTGTACAGAGCCAATCCCGATATTAAATTCGTGATAGGCTCTGCATATTCTAAGGACTTATTGTTATTGTCTTATCCGTGTTTGAGTAACAAATACTTACAGTTGGTCGTCTTCTTGAACACTAGCTACAGATGAAATATTATTCAGAGCAGCCGTTGTCGGTACCATAAAAGAAGATGAAGTCATTTCCATGGATATGTTAGCAGCAGACGAAGACGTGGTACAGTTCTTTGTTATGAATTTGCACATGTCAGTATTAACACCTGTGACAGGCGGAACCGGAAGTAATACAGTGCCACCTATCGCAACCCAGAATGTCATTATTGTACTCGCAAAAAGCCCCCATAATGCACCCTGTGAAAATAGAAAATTTTTAACGATCTTGTAACTTTTCATTCGCTAACAAAAATGATATTTAGTTATGAAAAAAGGAGCTCGTTCTCATAATATTTTTCTTTGCCATAACAATTTTTGCCTTAAATTCAAAATAATGAGAACGTTAAGAATACTTACATAAGCGTTGATAAATGGGAAAAAGATACCGGAAATGAATAATCCCAATAGAGGGCCTCCTACCATACCAAATATACTCAGCATTATCTGAAATTAAAAAAGAAATATGTTTACCGTACAACCTATCCTGACTATTTATTGGTTTTAAAAGAGGCATTCTAATAAACAAACATCTTTTTAAAGACAATTTGACCGACTTGAGACAAAATTTGGGACGGAAATGGAATGGGTGAATAGATATAGGTTCTCAAACTTTTATTTTATGGTGAGCTAGGACATTGCAAGAGATGATGGAAGCACAATTGTTATTCATGTAGCTCTGTATGCCTTTGCTCGGCATTTGTTGTCGTAGAAGAAAGAAGGTTCTCTAACGTGTCATCATCTACAGTGACACGAGATCTCCGTTTTCACAGTATCATGTGGCTCCCACGACCCAACGATCAGAAGGCAAGATAGCCTCTTTTTTTTTAAGACTTAAACTATATACTTAACTAAAATAGAAAATTGTTCTTTACCTGTAATACAGTCTGACCAAGGAATTGCGAAACGAATGCAATGCCAATAACTAAACCACCACATAAGAATCCTGGGAAAAAGAAATAACAAGTTCAGTTACAATGAAATGTTTACATTGATGTCAATAATGAAGTGATACACATACTTAAATACATAACATTATAGATACAGTGGATTTGGTCTATAACGAAGTCAAAGGGGATTGATTATTCACTTCGTTCAAGCATCCTTTGTTTTAAGCATCAGCATTTACTACATAAATAGATAAATAGTCATTCTTTTGGGGAATTTTATTCCACTTCTTTATATTACTGAATTCGCTTTAAGTCGATTCGTTATAGACCGACTCTACTGTATTAGTATAGTGGATTGACAAGAGGGAAATCGACCATGCAATCACCTCTTGTTTTAAATAAATTTCGTTGATCTAAGTAATGGTTGCTATTTAAAAAAATCTTCATGTCCTCAAAAATTTGTAGCACTTATATACAGTTTGTTCCATACATTTTCATGTTAAACTTGAATTCGCCATACTGTAAGATTAATCTTAAGATTACTTTCTTAATGTCTACAGATGGTGTCATGGTTAATTTGTTCAGTTAAGACCAAGGGAATAAGGATTCGAGTCTAAGTTGTGGCATACGTTATTTCCTGTCCTTTTGGACAGTTATTGAGGGTTTTTCCCCGGCATTGAAAAGTTGATAGCATGTGTAATAATTTAATATAGACTGCCATAGCTTCGTCTTCTTATTATACATATGTAATTGAAACTAGATGAAACTTGTAAATAAAACGCCAACTAGGATGCAGCTAAAACTTTCTTGAAAATGATAGAATTACTAGACTTAATTAATTTACACATTTTGGAAAACAAAAGCTTTTTGTGCCAGCAGGTCTTTGTACACAGGTGGTTGGGTTTTACTGTAATATTAGCTGATTGGTAAATCACAGAAATAAAAACCTTATTTTACCAACAGCGCACATAATAAGCTCTTTACCTAGAAGTTTGGCGATTCGTGCCTGCCATATGGGTGATGGTTCGTTTCCGTTTTGTTCCCACCAGAGTTTTAGTATGTCTTCCAATATAACGATAGCTAACGCATTTAGACCCGAAGATATCGAACTGAGAGAAGCACTGAATAGGCAGGCTACAAATAATCCTGGGAGTCCTGGTAGGAATGTCAATTTGTCCATCACTAGGAAGGGCAGTAACTGCAATAAAAATGAGTTTTAAGGAATGAAATGATACATGTATATTGAATAGTAATGAAAATTTTCAGACAATATCTTGGCTTGTTATGATTTTTTTTCTAGAAATAATCGAGGGCTCTATACATACAGAACACACATTTCGTGAAATTCAAATTATCTCATGCGCGGACCCAGAATTTTTCTCTCTTTTTTAGGGGGAGGGGATCGAACTCGTGTCAGGAAAAAAAAACCTGCCCTATTAAATCAAGCATCTGAATATCATTGACAAATGAGAATACATATTATGCTAATTCCGCGCAGTCCGTGTCCCCTTTAGATCCGCACAAGAATCTACTCCAGCTACACTGTTTGAGCCCCTACTGGACTTTGAGAATTTTTTGTTTTAAATTAGTAAACGGCATAATTAAAAATTACACTTATCAATAACTGAAGAATATCTATATAACTTATTAGGTCCATATACGTCTTTGATCCCCTTATACTCACCTGATCTCTGGCGCGAACCATTTTGAGGGAAAATGGATCACAGTCTTTATACGTCGAGAAAATGACCAGTCCGACAAAACAGACTACTGTGGACAAAATCAGAGTGAGTGGAAGGGACAGGTATAATGCTCTGAAAGAACAGAAGTGTCCAGTTAAATAATGTTATATACTGCATTAATGCAAACTTCGCTGAAATCCAGTTGTACTTTTTAAATAATGATAATGATTAGGAAAAATGCACAATACACACAAAAAATTATCAAATGATCTCGATTTTTTTATTAACCTTGCGTAGAAACCAGTAAACATGTTGACTGTAGTTGCAGGTCGAAAGTACGTACCTTTGAGAATTCTTTGTTTCTTTAATAGCAAGGTATCGTTGTATCATCGTCTGATTGGCTGCGTAGATAGTCAGCTGACCAAATACTGAACCAATCACCAACGCCCAAATCGAGTGTCTTGTTGTTGGGTCAAAGCTCCAACTGAAAGAGAATCAGTTGATAGAGATAGAAAAGATCTTTTATATAT
>JACSZP010007271.1:0-14971 GCA_016161895.1 Pinna nobilis | reverse complement strand
GCCCAGATGGAACAAACATAAGCCGTTCCATTAGGTCTCAAGATAATGTTTTTGAATGTCTATACTATGTAAAATGTTATAGGAAAAAAAAGATAAAAGTAACAAACAGTGATCGATCTCATAATTCCTATAAGGAATGCAAAATAAGGTGTTGGACAAACGCGGACCCCTGGATACAACAGAGGTGGGATCAGGTGCCTAGTAAGAGAAACGGTTGAAAATAAAGAAATTTAAAAACAAAATTAAAGTGATTATTTAATTATCAGTAAGCTAAGACTCTTAAAGATCATTAATATGTAAAACAAATCAAGACCTGTCCTGATACAAATACCACATATTCCAATACATAAAGTAGAATATTATGTGGTGATCAATTTTCCTTCTTGTGGTACTGTAAACTTATTTTCAATAGAATTTGTTCAGATATGAAATATGACGCTCCGTTTATAGCTTCATGCCAAGATCTTGTGACCCCCAAAAAACAAAAAGAAAAAATTAAAAGAAAAAAATAATCAGGTATTCGTAAATATGAAATAATTTCTTTTTATAAACACAATTACGAATACAATTCTCGTGTACTGATATTTATTCATGTACTGACCTTAACAAACATAAATTTGAAAGAGCAAAATTTGATACATTATAAATAAGAAACACATGACTCATTGCACATATACATTTTTTTTCAAAAAAGTGAAAATGATATTGAATTAATTTTCATGTAGATCTATGTGTATATTGATTTGTTAAGTATTTTATACGCGGGTACTTAATGGTGACTCGCATGTCTGTCTCTCTCTCTCTCATCTTACGGAAATAGGTTAACACAAGGAAACCATACAGTTAAAGCAACTCTAGTAATATGGGTTTTCAGACTTTTATATATTTCAGAGTAACATTGAACTCATTGTCGTTGCTTTAACTCAATCTTTGGATAAAATTTTGTAAATTTATTGGAACACATTAACAATGGCTTTCCTTTGTTGACATCGTAAATACCTTGCATTCAAGTTTCGACTGAAACAAAATCTGTGTTGTTATGTGCCCAGTTCTAAGTCTAGGATAAGCATCTATAGACAGGAATGGCAAATTTAATTAAAATTCTTATTTATTGTGATTCAGAGTTGCCCCTAACGTGACACAAAATTACCGATAAATTTGATACATTGATCAATGGAGTGGGCGAACTACATAATAATACGTGTTGCTGGTTTCGTATTAACAACCTACCCGTCGATCAGCTGATTTCTGTCAAAATAAACCTGTATTTAACAACTCTGTGACGCGATACTCCCTCTGTACCCCAGGTGCATTTAATTGAATAGCCAGGTACACCAGCTAAAACTTAACCGAGTGCGGGGTCGTACACAATTGTTAAATACGATCAATGGTTCATATTGAATCTAAAAATAAGACATATTATCAGATCTTACTCATCTCTTGTAGCACTTCCACCTCTTTATACTAGCAGGAAGGAGTTTTGGATTAAGACCTATCATCATGCTCAATTGAGTTTGAAAAAAACTGGAGTCATAAACATGCGTTTATATATATACAAAGTAAATAAACACGATCGGAAGTCGCGTCATACTTCATGATCCCATAGTTGATGTGAAATATGATCCCTGTTTTATTGTTACTTAAGAACTTTTCACCCTACCTTCGGTATCATACGTCTTGTCATAGAGGCCCGTGCCTCAGATGTGGTTTCTAAACATAACGAATAGGACGTAAAAGCTTGTGATAATGGATTTATCAACGATTCTGTTATGCGCTATAATTTTCATATTTACATACTTACTATTCAAAAAGGATCAATCTAACATCCCTGGTCCATATGCCTGGCCAGTGGTAGGGAATTTACCATTTCTTATGACGGTCCCTGTCGGAAAGAGGGCGGTTTATTTTCAAACATTGGCCGATCAGTATGGAAGTGTTTTTCGTATAAAACTCGGCCCGTATACCGTAGTGTGGTTGTATGGATATGAAACAATATACAATGCCTTTGTGAAGAATGGGCATGTATTTACTGATCGACCGAATTGGCTTCCTGGAGTTGAGGTTGAGCTAGACAGAGGAAAAGGTAAATATATGTTTTTCATACCTGTCCTGATTCAAATTTCGGATTTCTTAATTCACTTGTACACATANNNTATTATCGCAATAAAGGACAACGAGTACATGTAATATGTGTTTTGGAAATATTAAGAAAGTGTACAAATGTAATGATATTCTGGAATGACGATCAGAGAAAAAAGAGTTTTAATGAAATAAAAATTAAATATAATTCAAACTTTTTTAAAATCTAAAATTATTCGCCAATAACCCAATAGTTAAATCATGATATAAGGCTAGCATTTTTAGGATATTATCTTATTTAGTATAGAAATATATTCATATTAAGTTAGAAAGTAAAATTATATTAGCCCCCCAAAAAATGAAGCAATGGCTGATTACATGTAGGCTTACATCGTACATATAGCTGTCTTCCTCAACCATGAAACAACTGTTGCTGCTGTACAAATGCCTTATCGATAGCTGCAATTATTTCAACATTTAATTACTGAAATGCATATTTTATATTTCAACGTAAACAGAAGTTTTACAATTA
The DNA here is from genome assembly GCA_016161895.1 of Pinna nobilis. Taxonomy (NCBI): domain Eukaryota; kingdom Metazoa; phylum Mollusca; class Bivalvia; order Pterioida; family Pinnidae; genus Pinna; species Pinna nobilis. Next base: position 12,360 of record JACSZP010007271.1, on the reverse strand, counting down.
CCATCATGTCGAAATATTTTGATAAAATCCGTAAGGTGGTCAATATAGATAGAATACGAGCACTAAAATGAAACAAGTAAATGTAACTTGGAATTTGCACACGACCATCAATGACCATTTGTTAGAATTCTGAGTCACTTTCAACGCAATATCATTACTATCACGACTGTATCAAACTCAATCAGGATTCAGATATTTTTGTCTTTGCTACGGGCTGTATTCTTCATGTTGGAGATTTTAAATTTTGATTTGCCAAGGTTATCGTTGACACGGGACCCGGTCGTTTTTCTGTTTCATTTGAAGAATAGAAAAAAACCCAAACAAAACCTGTAAACTAACGACCATCCGATCGTAACGTCAGCAATCTACCAAGGTGTAGCAGTTGGGACCCCCTACCCTAAACAAACGCGAATATCTGATAAGTAATCGGTGTTGTATTGAGAATTTGTCACAAGGGCATTGAATTACTACCGAAAATATTTGAACAACACATATAAAGCTAAATACTTTCAGATTTAAGGATGACACACCTCGACGTAGGGGTATCAGTTATATTTACTTACATGACACCAACCTACAATTGTCACAATGAACACTTAAATTTGTCTGCAGTTTATAGGAATTTGAATTTATCTTGACTTATTAATCTGCCAAACTTAACATAGTCAACACAAGTATTTAGACATCGTTGCCGAAAGCTTCTGAGCATATGATACTTCGGTTCAAATTATCGTTTTGGGTTCAGCATTTGGAACATATATTTGAGTGTATAGCGCGCAATGTAAAATCAATTTTTCGCAAAGGAGGTACGGCATTTATTTGTGAAACTTACTATAATCCAACATAAATCCACACCCGTACATGTCTCTGTTACCTGTGTCTACAAGAATAAAAGTAATAAGTCTAAGCTCCTCTGAGACAGGGTCATCGATTGTTCCCATTTATAATTTTCTAAACGCAAATAAACATGTGTTAAATGGAGGAAGAATAGTATTCTCACCTAGATAGTTTGTTTAATTTATCCACACCCCAATCATAACGAACTAGGAGTGAAATAGATCTTTGTAGGTGTTTCTTTTGTCATAATATTTGTACGAGTATTCATCTATAGTATACACAACTTCAAATTTAATCACCGGTCAGTGACGCTAAAGGGATAATGGGGTGACCGCGGTGCGGAAAATTGAACTTACTTCAATTCAGTATTAACTACATGTACATAAAGCAACTTGAACTTCAATATGGACAGTGAAGGACGACTGAAAACCAAACTTTACGACAAAAGAGATGACTTCAATTTCTCTATCGTGAACTTTCCATTTTCATGTGGCAATATTCCAGCAGCACCTGTCTATGGAGTATATATTTCTCAGTTGATAAGATATTCCAGAGCATGTGTTTGCTATCCGGATTTCCTTGATAGAGGGTTACTACTAACAAAGAAGCTACTTAACCAAGGGTTCCTAATAGTTAGATTGAAGTAATCTCTTCGAAAGTTTTATGGTCGCCAACATGATCTGGTTGATCGTTATGGTAAATCTGTAAAACAGATGATGAGGTATATGTTCCCCTTGTCACATACCTAATCCTGTCCCACCTTTTTATGAACATTACCGATTGTGACTTATTACCGCATTCGATGTGACACGGCGTGCCATCATGGCCTGGTTAATCAAACGATTAATCTGTAAAAACATAATGAGGAATATGTCCCCCCCTGCGATTGTGACTTATTTCCGTATTCGATGATGTGTGATACGACGGGTGCCACGCGTGGAGCAGGAGTTGCCTACCTTTCCGGAGCACCTGAACTCATCCCCGGTTTTTAGTGGGGTTCGTGTCACACTATTTTTAGTTATAAGTGTCCCCTTTTTTGCCACGATTTTGTCTGTCGTTGACTTATTCTATTTGGAATGCCCCTTGGTATCTTCTATTTCACCCATTTCAATATTCTTTGACTCGCACAACTATATATTTGCATGCAAGCAGTTTTCTTATTTTATCACTCATATCAGTAAATGATTTGATTCTAACATATTTCAAAACCGTAACATACGAATATCGTAATACATGTAATAAAATCAAAGGTAAGCAAGGACTTCCCATAACTCTTACAATACTAGTACACTAACATATCGAAAATATGAGAAGTGAAACATTTCCATGACGGTACGAGATTGTTGTAAATGATAATTCTTAATCCGTAAGTAAATATCTGGTGCAGTGGAGTTACCAGTTTCGGCGGATATAAATAAATGCAACATCGTTTCATAAAAGCTAGCCCAGTTAATATTCAAAACTAAAAACAAGTTGGTGAAAGACCAAAACATGCATATGTAATCACTGGACCAGTATTTACAATGAATACCCTCAAATCTCAGAGTTTCCGCATACTTGTGCACCTCTGAAAGTAAATCGGTAAATAGAAACAGGTTTAAATCGTTAAAAAAAAAAAAAAAAAAAAAAAATAGAAACAGGTTTCGGTCAAAATAGGTCACGTGATGATATAAGTGAATGTTATAGTGAATCCGCTTTGATCCGCCATGAATACAAAGGAGCTTAGACTAACACAAATATTTCTATTGCTATAAACTCTAGCCTGATGTTTTCAAATACAATGCACTGGTATAGCCCTTTGTCAGGTCAGATTGATTTTCGCGAAAATATGAATTCACGAATAGATATATATGCAGAATTATTAATTCGACAGAAAGAAAAATCTCAAATTAAATGTTTTTTGTTGTTTTGTTTTTACTTTTTGTTTTGTTTTTGTTTTTAATTTTGTATTTTTCCCATCAAGCTTACATTTTCATTACCTTAATTTTGTCAAATCATAAATTTCCGAGATGAGTAGGTCTATATTCCATTTTATCATTTCTTTTTGTTCAATGTTGTGGTGTCTATCTTGTATAGGATGCACTTATTTTGACCTACATCAAGATTTATACATATTTTCCGAAGAAGTGAGGTATAATTGACAAGCCAAATAACTATATGACAACTGATCTCGGTTTAAGATGTCAACTTATGTATGAAGTATCACCTATCGCGTCAGTTCTTATATGAAAGAACACAACATACCTACATTTTTATGAATGATATAGACCACTAATAAGAACGTTGTAGACGGGTCGTCTATTAAGCATATACATATAGATATATATCATAAATCATTAGCATATTTGCTCATATTCAGAGTATCATTTGATTTATCACTGGCGTTGTATTTCGCTTTCATTAGCATACATCCAAATGTATAGTGATATGGTGGTCACGTAAACGGAGTACTGGTATTTCGTAGTCAAAATCGGTCTGGAAAGAACGACCTCACGATTGATATGAAACGCATCAGAATGCATTCGACCCAATGACTGTAGTAATGGCAAACTAGACGTTGTAACGGCCAAATAATTTACGAAATACTCACTTTAAACGAGAGTCTTGGAATCACTGTTAGTTATCAATTTGCGGAAAGTGATATTGAAAATCGATCTTTAGCTTATAGGGAAATGATTATTTCAGAATTGTAGTTCTTACTTTACAGGATTGGTTTGGGAAAATGGAGAGAAGTGGAAAAAAATCAGAAGATTTACATTGCAAACAATGCGTGATCTGGGAGTAGGAAAGAAATCGTTGGAAGAAATTATACTTGACGAAGTGAAAAATTTGGACTCCGTACTTGAAAAGACGGATGGACAGCAAATTGATGACATAAAAGAAATAATGTACACCGCCGTCTGTAACATCATCCACAGCATTGTTTTCGGATTTAGGTAATTCAGAAATTTATGATTGGGGGTCATGTGTCGCAGTAGGTGGTGGCGGGTTGAAATCTTTCTCACTGCTCGATGGACGCAAGTGACGAGTTAAGGTCCATATTGGAAGCCCTTTACTGACTTGAAAATCGCCACACAATGGACTGTTCCTGGTAAGGGCATGTTTAAAATATGTCATTGCTTAACAGATCCAGGTGGGTATTTGAGCCTATGTACGTCACTCGGAGACCTCCCCACACAAGTGAAATACATGTACATGTATTCTTAGATAGGACTTTGTACGTGTGTCATATGGCTACGACTTCAAAATTATTCGTTTGTGTGACACTTGTTATCTGTCATGTGCGCCCAAGTGCCGAGTCTAGGTCATTATCTGGAGCCTGGGAATTGAATTATGTCTTCATATGATATGAAAATATTTTTTAGGTGGGTTGTAAAAAAAAGCCCATATATAGATATGTTCTTTGTGTCAGTAACATTCAACTTTTGTAATGTCGGAAAACTGAGTACACGTACAGTAGAATACATCTATTCATTCTGACGTGGCCTTGCTACCTCTATTCAGATTTTTTCTAAAGAAGCCGATGAATATCCAAATTCTTAATTTGATACATGGCTTCTCAATGTGCAGTCTCACCCTTTTTAATAAGGTGAAAACAACCTGTCAACATTTCTGAATGAAAAGACTCAAGTTTTTTAGCCTATTCATGATTTATTAATGCCTTTTGAATCGTAAAGATACTCACAGAGATAAAAATTAAAAATACAATTATCGTGTGCGTCAAAGCTCTTTTCATACCCATTATTTTCACATGCACACACAGATGTTACACGTGGATTATGAACTCAGGTGCAATACGATCTCTTTGCAATTATCAAGGTACTCTCACGATGACGAACAGTTGCACAACCTGCAACACTATGTAGATGAATTGTTCAGAGGATCGCCCCCAATTTCGATCGGAGCAATTTTCCCACAATTCCTTCGACAACTTCTGGTAAGAACCAACTGACGTCATAGTATTGTATTCAATTACATTTAAACAATTCATGAAAGAAAAAGTAAAAATTCAAGTCAGCGCAATATTTTAATAATCCAATTTTTCTGTTCACTGATTTGATATTTAAATATTATTTGAAATAAAAACATGTAAAAATAATCGTAAGTTAAGATGAAATAAGACATTTGAAAAGTATTGTTGTTGCTGATGGTAAATGCCCCAATGAAGAATACTTCACTCATATGGAGACGTCCCCGTGTGCCGGTGAAGGGCGACAAATTTTACCTATGCTCGGCACTTATGGCCCTAGAGCAGGGAGGGTTCTTTAATGCGCCGACACCTATTTTGCAACGGGACCTCGGTTTTTCTGTCTCATCCTAAAGTCAGGGACGGCCAACCGCGGAGGGGCGCTGCGCGGATTCGAATCCCGGACCCTTCGAGTCCCGGACCCTTCGAGTCGAAGTTGAACACGCTAACCACTCGGCCACGGAGGCCCCCTCAAAAGTATTGTTTTCTGCAAAAATTTATTTTACCAGTCTATCTGTTTAGCATCTTCATTCTACCATTGCCACATGACTGTTTTCAACCATCAAGGACGATCCCTCGACGGGTTTATTTCACTCAAGAAACATTTGAACGTTGCTAAAGTACAGTTTCTTCTCTCGTTGTACATATGTATCTCTTCATTGTTTTCAGGACCAAAAAGCAAGGAAGGTGGTCACTTGTAGAGAACTGTTGTTTACTTATATAGACGAACAAATTGCTGAGCATGAAAAGACATTTGACGGGAAAATACGAGACTTTATTGATTTGTATTTAAGGGCCCAGAAAACTGATGATGGCAAGGACTCAACATTTATGAGTAAGTTGTGAGAAGGTAAAGGCATCGAACGATGATCGATCTCATAATTCTTATAAGTAATACAAAGTAAAGGGTTGGGAAACACGGACGTCTGGATATACTAGAGGTGAGATCAGGTGTCCAGGGGGAGTAAGCATCCCCTGTCGACCTGTCATACCAACCATGAGCCCTATATCTTAATAGGTTATAAGGAAGTAATCTGCGTGTGTAGAACGCCCCAACAACAGGTATGAACACGTCAGACAGCACAGGTGCAGGTGAAAGGTTGTTTTTTTACACCATTACCGACCATTAATTTTGCGAAAAGCTGACTTTATCCGAGGTTGTTGGAACCCTTGTAACACCAAATCGTATTTGTCAGTAGCCTGTTATGATTTAAAAATAACTGATAATACACTGAACAAGCTCTTGTATATCGAACCAGTTAGAGACAAAAATAATGAAGGCGATTATGGAATATTGCTTCATGAGTAACGGAAGTTTATCAGTTTCCAATCAAAAAGCAGATGCGTATTGTTCATTTAGACAAATAAAGCTGACGTGTTGGCTTCAAAAATCAAAACAACTCATTTGAGTTAATCAATGTGTTTGCGACTCTGACGATGGTTTTATAGAAAACTTTATCATAGCACCATTTTGAAAACTACTGAATCAATTTCGCAAATAATTGCCACATTATTTATTATTTCTTTATTAAGTGAAGTTTAAGAGTATATTTACACAAACACATGAAGTATGCATCCTCGTCAATGTCATGAGTGCATGTTTGCAGGAACAGTGAAGCATTTTGTTTTATGACTTCCTCTTCCGGACTTGGACTTTTCATAGAATATTTCCGGCTGGTGTTACATGGTAACGAGGTTGGATCAATCCTTTCGTTTCCATCTTGGATTCGGGGCTGCCGTGTTCTAGTGGTTAGCGTGTTCATCTTCTGAATAATAGGTCCGTAGTTCGAACTCGATCCACGCTGCGATTGGCTTTCCTGGTCTTTCGGATCAGACAGTAAAAACTCAGGTCCCATGTCACAGTAGGTGTCGGAACGTAAAAGAATCCTCCCTGCTAGTGGCAGCAATACGGCCAAAAGAAATCCGAGCGTAGGCGAAATCTTCAACGACACACGGTGGCATTTCTATGTTAGAGAGAGATTCTCGAGTCTAAGAACAATTCAACAACCAACCAACCCTCTCGGATTCTTCATAATTTTTATCATTTGAATATCACCTGTTCCACCGGAAGTGGAATTTTGAATAACGCTTAGAGCTTTATTATTCCTTCATCATGATTCAGCTATAATAATGAAATTGCTTGAAAGACTATGTCCTTCTTTCATAGTTTTTTTCATAGTTTTTTATGTAAAAAACAACTTTTTAAACAACTTGATGTTCCTTTCTTTTAGAAACCAACATATTCCGTGTAATATATGACCTGTTCGCAGCCGGTACGGATACGACTGGATCTACACTGGAGTGGACGTTTCTTTATCTCATCGGATACCCGGATGTACAACAAAAATGTTACGATGAAATTGAGAAGGTGGGTAGTGTGCTTTAATGTATGATAATTAAATATCATATGATATTTTGGTTAAGATGACAACAAATGGAATCGAATCAGCGCGCAGTGCACGAAAATGGAAGCTTTGAAGATCCGATTGGAATTATGGAATCCATTAAACAGAAATCGTCTTGTCCATTGATCTGGGTCTTCAAATACCGCTGAAGGACTTTAGATTTTGGCGATTCCTACAGCATTCACGAAACCCAGTTTATACTGTCTCACCAAAGGATAAGAAAAGCTAACCATCTCCGCAAATGTTCCAACGCTTGATTCTTCCGGGCTGGATACGCTCACTTCACTACAGAGCCGTGATGACTTTCAGGTCTTACGTATGGATTTATTTCCATGTATTAGATATATAAGCGAGTGAGTCGTGATTCGCTCTAATGCACTTGCAAACAGTTTGGTCCTGTTTTATATTCGCCCTGTAAAATTTGCCCAATAACAATAAGGGGGCGAAACCATAACTGCATAACGAAATGGGCGAAAATACAACGTGGGCAAATATTTCCTTGTATACAGTATACACATGTTTCAAAAGGTATCATATTCTGTTTTAAGTAACGAGGTTACATCTTATCAGATCTGTCATTCTATTTCAGCATGTGGGATGTGGTAGAATGGTAACACTGGCTGACAGAGGTAATCTTGCATATGTCGAAGCTACAATAATGGAGGTACAGAGATTATCGAATGTTGGTAGGTTATACACACTACACTCCAGCTTCTTATTGAATGCGATATGAATTGTCAGTGACTCTCAAAAAGCTTACATCTGAAAACCTATCACTCAATGCAAACATTTTCCCCTACGTCTCATATGATTTAAAACCCATTCATTAATTTTTTCGAGCATTTGGGTACTTATCATAGTTCAATACTGTAATTCTTTAACAACCTCAGGGCGAAATCATTGATAACGGTTGGTAATTCTACTTTAATTAAATGCACGCTTGTCTTTGTGTAACTATCACTACATGCGCGGATCAAGGATTTTTTCCAGGGGGGTCGATATTTACCAGAGCGGTCCAACTTGAAAGAAGAAAAAACCTAACTCTGTTAAAATGAGAAAGCAAAATTGAGCAATATTAATGTAAACATATATTTTGCGAATTGGGGGGGGGGGGGGGGGGGGGGGGGGTCCGGTTGCATGGGGACACCAGGATCAACAGAAAATCAATATTATTTGGCGTACACGTTTGCCTATTCAATGGTTTTACCCCTTTCAATGATTAGATAAGTTACAGGCATTTGTGTCTCTTTTCCGAAATTGTACTTCTAGTATTTACCTAGATGCCAGGCAATATATTAGTGGACTATCCTGTCCTGTCGATGGAAAACGATACACTAGCGTCAAGTGAAACGTAATATCCGGTCATATAACAGCCCTGTTCGTCAATCTTCTTGATCTTTGGGTAATGATTTCAATATTGTTTCTCTACTGATTCCACAGTCATATTATTTAGTTGGTTTATTGTATTGGTGTTTAACGCCCCATTCAAAAATATTTCACTTATATAGACACGCAAAAGTCTGCCGGTGAAGGGCGACAGACTGCCTATGCTGAGCACTTATAGCCGTAGAGCAGATGGTGTTATTTAACGTGCCAACACCTACTGTGACACAGGGCCTCTTTTTTTTATTGTCTCATCAGTAATGCTTGATTGAATATAAGAGTACATACCTATGAATTCATTTCAGCTTCAGCAACTCTTCCGCATACAACAACTGAACCAATAACTATAAATGGTTATGACATACAAAAGGGCGAGATAGTCATAGCTGCCTTACAATCTGTGCATTTTGATAAAAAGCATTGGGACGAACCAAACAAATTCAAACCAGAGAGATTTGTGGACGAAAATGGAAAACTGAGAAAGAGTGAATATTTCATGTGTTTTTCATTAGGTAAGTTGTTATTCAGGTATATACAACACATGGTAGTTTATTCCTTGGTTTTGCATTGCACTATGGCACGATGAATTTTTTGTATGTTGTATATTAATATATTTGTGATACCGTATTCAATTGTGGCAGTTCTGTCGAAGGAGTTTCTTTAGATCTTCGTGTAAAGCATACTAAAGGTCGAATTCATTCTAATTAGATTGGAATTTCACTAGTCGTACCAGGGTTACTGTTTTTTCCAGATCTCTGTGCGAAACTTTATAGCTGAGTTCCATGTCAAGGAATGAACTGTTAAAAAAGAGATTCATTACAGCATAAGAAGAAATTCTTACTATTGCCCAGGATTTTTGCATAAGCAAGGTACCTCTGCGGTATATCTTAAAAAGAAATCTGAGATTGGAAAAAAAAGTTTCGAAAAAAGGATAATTCTAATAGAAAATGGGAAAACCATACTAGTATAGCCTAATGTATTAAGGGTTATTTTCGCTGCGTTTTAGTTTCGCCCTTATGTACTTGAAAACGTTTCGCCCCTTTTTAAACTCCCCCAGTCCTGTCATCAAATATAATCATCATTAAATATGTCGAATGATTAAGTGTTTCAAATGCGCGTAGACGATGAGGGCGAAAGGGACGAAAATAAATTGTTGTTGTTGTATTGTTGTTTTACGTCCCACTCAAGAATATTTCACTCATATGGAGACGTCACCGTGTGCCGATGAAGGGCGACAAATTTTGCCTGTACTCGGCACTTATGGCCGTAGAGCAGGGAGGGTTCTTTAACGTGCCAACACTTACTGTGAGACGGGACCTCGGTTTTTACTGTCTCATCCGAAAGACAGGGACGGTCAACCGCGAATTGGCGCTGCGCGGATTCGAACCCCGGACCCTTAGATTCGAATTGGAACACGCTAACCACTTGGCCATGGAGGCCCGACGAAAAATAAACGAGGGCGGAAATTTCCCTTGTTAAAGACCCTCCCTTCTCTACTACCATCATATAAGTGCCCGTATAGGCCAAATGTGTTGCCCTTCACTGGCATACGGTGACGTCTCCATATACAAGATTCTTGAGTGCGACGTTAAACGACAATACAACTTACCAACAAATCATTGCCCATAAATATCATAAGGGCAATTTTCACTTAAGTTTGCAAGTAACGGCAAAACTAAGTCCTTGCAAATGTTATTTGTTCAAATAGTTTGCATAACATTTGTCTGTTCCTAAAGTGGGCACACTGGATTTTGTAGAATTTTTGAAAAAAAAATGAATTTAAAAAACACTTATTTGTCTTTACCGTTACCATCTATGGTCCAATATAAATAATAATATACCATGAAAACTCTGAATTTTACAGCTTATGTTTGACTCGGTATCTAATAAACTCATAAAAGCTTATTTTCCTGCCAACAGAAGTGCTTGAGTAACACAGTTTGTCTTTACCGTTACTCCATGTCTTCACCGTTACCCACTTTAAGTACAATAAAGGCAGGNNTTTTCCACAACAGGCAGAGCTATTGCTCACAGACTAAATTGTGAAAGACTAGCCATTATTTTCCTTATATATTATGGTAACGGTAAAGACAGGGTATTTGTGCGACATTCATGATATTTAGAATTTTTATGCAAAGTGTTTACCATGTGCTTCTGTGGTGACAGTTGGCTGTTTTACATCCCGATACCTTATGTGACAATGTGTATATTCTTGTATATGTCAAGAAGAGATAATTCTGCTTCAAAATAGTTGTAGTAACGGTAAAGACAACCAATCTCTGTAAAACATTTATTTAATTTTTTCTGCAAAATGAGGGTCTTGTGAGGAAAACAATGGTACTAATCTTTACTAATAGAAGAACTGCATGATTTGAAGACATTTTTAACACTAAAATTAATTTTGCAGTCAAGATACTATTGCATACCCTACTTTTACCATAGTAACGGTAAAGACAAATTTGTGTTTTTACATGCAGTACTAGTATGTCAATATATACACTTAAAATAAGTAAAGTATACATTTGCCATATGAAACTGATTATGCCTGATTATATGTAAGCACACATCTTACATCCTACTGCAAGAAATGTCACAAAAATCATAAAGGATTTTATTTTTGTCTTTACCGTTGCTTGCGAAGTTAAATGAAAATGACCCATATACATTCATGTATTTCAGGTCCCCGAGTGTGTCCCGGCGAGTCTTTGGCGAAGACGGAGTTATTTTTAACAATATCAAATCTTATACAACGATTCAAATTTCAAAAAGCTGATGAAACGGATGTTTTAAATTTCGAGGGATTCGAGACCTTTACAACTGGTGCTCATCCATACAGACTTAAAGCTACTCGTCGCACCTGAAAGCCTCATCTGTGAAATATATATCCTGCAAGATAACTCGTTCACAGTGCAAATGTTCAATTGCGGAAGACCGTTAGTCCCTTCATGGGTACAGTTGCACTCGGGTTCTCTCCTCCATTGATTAAAACTGTCATCATGAGTCTGTCGAGTGTTGTGTAAAACAAAAACAAAAACTAAACAGTCCAGGGCCCAGTTGCACAAAAGCTTAGTCCATCGTTAAATTTAACTATCAATTAACTCATTGCCTAATTCGTTGTTGTGGTAACTCTAAAATAAAAGTTTTGTGAGTTAATTCATGATTAACTATCAAAACAATTCTGTGACAGCGTTCAACCACAAGTTACAGCTCATTACAAACAAAAGTTTTAATTTGTAGTTAGTGGCTAACAAACAGTTAATTTAAAAGTACATTGTGCAACCGGGTCCTGATGCTTAGTGACGCTACCGTTCCAGTGTTCATCCCAAATATTAAACAAAATCCGGAATGCTACAATAACTTAAAAGCTACAATAACCACCAGACGTCAGTTACACAATTCATTGTAAATTAACTTGTAGTTAGCCACTAACTACAAAGTAAATTTTTTGCTCATAATTTGCCAACTTTATGGTTTAACGCTATTGCAGAATTGTTTAGTTCATAATTACGAGTTAACTAATTAAAGTTTTATTTTAGAGTTACTAAAACCACAAATTTGACAATCAGTAATTTCATATTTGAATTTAACTATAAGTTAAACTATTGTGCAACTGGGTCCTAGACTAAAATGACTCCGTCGCCGATGTTGTACTTTGTATATTATTCATTTACTCCCCTGAGTTTGTATCAGAAATGTTAAATGTATTTTTTCCCCAAAGAATTCATGGTTGTAAGAAGTATATTTCATTTTTGTGAATGACTTATGCCA
>JACSZP010007270.1:0-17922 GCA_016161895.1 Pinna nobilis | reverse complement strand
AAAAAACAGAACTCAAATATTTGTCATTACTCTAATGTTTTGGGTGTTTGTATACTAACATTGCAATGAAAAACATTATAAAGCATGTCATGTTAAGAATGAAAACGACATAAGCAGATAACTTTTCAAATGATTTAGCAATGTGTATCCATTTCATACTGCTTCCGGTAGACGAAGTCCTCTTTCGGTTTCTCACGCTATCCGTCATGACCGTCACTTCCTCTTCCTGTTCGTGTAGTTTTTTCTTATTCAAAAGTGCATATAAAGTCAAGTACAGTTTAGGAATCCTAGTATTAGTGCTACGGTGAAACAGATACATTATATAAGTATTAACGATGATTGCACTTCCGCTTATAACCAGTTGTGACGTCATATATAATCCTAGAATAAACGTGTCCTTCGATGACCTAGGTAGAGAGTCGTTTATCAGACTCATAAACACTGTGAACGTCAAGAAAATGGACATAGAGACTCCAAGCTTCTCGCCACACTCTGTAGGGATCAAGCAACAGACAACATTTAGAAATGACAGCAGGAGTAGCGGAATCATAATATGATATATATAAAACGTCCAACGACGTTGCATTCCAAGACTGAAATCGAGTTCGGTGAAATTCTGTGCTATGTTCAGTTTTCTCTCCTGAGCAGATGTTGATAGCAATATCCATTCTTCGTTATTGTTAAAATTGTCAACTGACATGGAATCGTAGATAAGGGTCAATCTCACCTTTTCGTCCACCGAATACCATAATCCAACGCTGATTGTGCAATGTTGCGTGTCGAACGGATATGACGTCACGTCAACATCGCACTTAGTACTTAGCTCCCTGTTTATCCACCAGGTGACGTTGCCATCGGCGTGAACAAGGACGGTCGTACCTTCCGTCAAACACTTTTTCTCCGTAATTTCATTACTGATACAAATATCAGGGATCCATATATTACTACTCGGAACTATAATTGATTCCGCGCCCCCAAATTTAGAAGTATTCCATTTTAAATTTTCGTCTTTCCAGTAAAGATCTAGCCACACTGTGGAGTATAGCACTTGGTTCTTTTCATCCAATTTGTAAATTGAGATTATTGACATTGCGACATCAATGTTAGCCGTGGAAGAATAGTTCTCAACAGGTCTGGCATATTTGTTGTAATGTCGAAAAATTGTACTATGAAGGGCACTTTCATGATTATCTCTAGCACTAGTGTTAATAATAAATGTCAGAAATCCAACGATGAATGAACTCACAGACGATTTCCTCATTAAGTAGTCTGCCATGTCTGCCGGGAAAATGAAACGGTTTTCGTTTTAATGAATATATTGTAGCAGATAAGTATTGCATGTATAACCAACGTTAGCCATTCATCGTGATTCTTCTGTTGATTTCAATTCAAACGTGTTTGATAAGGAAATTAAACTTATTTACAAATCTCCACGTGTATCTATCTCATTATGCGCTCTCTTGCAGAATTTAACTCGTAAAGAATAGTTTTTGTAGCATAAGTCTCACCGGAAGATGCTAATCAATTAAAGACTTTGTCTTCAAAGGAAAGTGTCAGAATTACAACTATCTAACAGAGTCGCTGATGTGCAAACGGAAATATTACTTTTTGCATTAGTAACTTAAAAAGGTACTTGAAAGATTTTCCAATATTTTCTTAATTTTTTCAAGTACTAATTTAGATTTCTAACAGGTGATTCGCCATCGTATATCTGATAAATCTGCATAATTTGGTTTTTTTCTAATTCTGTAACATAGATATAATATCCGTTTGAGAAAAAAAGAGACCCACCTCTGGTTTTTGCTGGTTATGTAATCCAATCATACGTTGTGAATAATCCTCTGTACTTTTATTATAAAACTATCTTGCTTCCGATCGACCGGATCAGACAAGCAAGATTTCCGTTGGTTCATGAATAAGTACGGTACATATGGCACGTCCAGTATCTGCCGGATAATGTTGGTAGCTGAACACATGCAATTTACATGTTACATGATCATTGCACTAATGTATCACAATTTACAACAAAAAGTCAATCGCCGAAGCCTCCGATTAATTTTGAATGCAATTTGATCTAGATGGAATGTTTGGTAAAGAATAATGATGACTACAGACAGATAAATAAATAATCAAATTCTCCAAAAAGCTGACGGCAGACAATTTTACGTGTAAATGTAGAAGTGATTGATCTTACCTTAATCGTCATGTTCTTTTCTTTAGCGACGGGTATGTGCGGCATGACAACAGGAGATGGTATGGTATGATATGGTATTGTTGTTTAACCTCCCTCTCAAGAATATTTCACTCATATGGAGACGTCACCGTATGCCGGTGAATGGCTACAAATTTTACCTATACTCGGCACTGCTGATCGTAGAGCAGGGAGGGTTCTTTAACGTGTCAACACCTACTGTGACACAGGGCCTCGGTTTTTACGGTCTCATCCGAAAGACAGGGACGGTCAATCGCGGAGTGGCGCGTCAACAGGAAACGCTGGCTCCTTCCCAACACCTGGTCTCATCCAGTCAGGGATTTGTTTTTGTTTTGCATGTTGAGACCACTATTATTCCCAAATTTTCATATAAATTTATTATAATTTGAATTTTCGAATATGCCTTGCTTCCTCTTCGATTTTACTTTATCCAAATCAAAGAGAGAGCAGTACTTTCGTAAGGAGCGAACACATTCACTGGTTTGTTAAATTTTTCCTTCACGAGACAGGAGTCAAGTCGTCCGTCTGATTCGAAATTTAGACACTAGAATCTAGAGATTACTTATAATGTAACTACGAGAAAGGTGGCTCAAGTGAATAACTGTCTCATCATCATCTTAAGCATGCAAGAATTCTGTCCCTTTATAAAAGAAGGCAACTATAGTTTTATCTAGATATAAACAACGTTCCGACAACGAGAAACGGAGTCTACTTTCCCATTGTCTTAAGCATGCTAGAATTATGTCACTTTGCATTAAAGACAAGTATATTTATGACTATAGCTTATTTCCGATTATGAGACCTCATAAGATCACATTATTTGATATCGGTATCTCACCAGTTCACTTGTGACCACATTACTTGGTACTTGTATTTCACCAGTTCACTTGTGATAAAATTACTTGCAATTAGTATCTCACCAGTTCACTTCTGAACACATTGATTGGTACTAATATCTCACAAGTTCACTTGTGATCACATTACTTGGTACTTGTATCTTACCAGTTCACTTGTGATCAAATTACTTGGTATTGGTATCTCGCCAGTTCATTTGTGCTCACATTACTTGGTATTGGTGTCTCAACTGTTCTCTAGGGATCGCATTACTTGGTATTGGTGTCTCACCAGTTCCCTTGTGATCACATTGCATGGTATTGGTGTCTCACCAGTTCACCTGTAATCACATTGCATGGTATTGGTGTCTCACCAGTTCACCTGTGATCACATTGCATGGTATTGGTGTCTCACCAGTTCACTTGTGATCGCATTACTTGGTATTGGTATCTCACCAGTTCACTTGTGATTACATTACATGTACTTGGAATTGGTATCTCACCAGTTCACTTGTGATCACATTGCATGGTATTTGTATCTCACCAGTTCATGTGTGATCAAATATCATAGTATTGGTATCTTACCAGTTCACTTGTGATCGCATTGCATGGTATTTGTATCTCACCAGTTCACTTGTGATCACATTGTATGGTATTGGTGTCTCACCAGTTCACCTGTGATCACATTGCATGGTATTGGTGTCTCACCAGTTCACTTGTGATCACATTGCATGGTATTTGTATCTCACCAGTTCACTTGTGATCACATCACATGGTATTTGTATCTCACCAGTTCATGAGTGATCAAATATCATAGTATTGGTATCTCACCAGTTAACTTGTAATCACATAGCTTGGAATTGGTATCTCACCATTTCACTTCTGATCATATTACTTGCGGTTGATATCTCACAAGTTCACTTGTATCCACATTAAGTGGTATTGATATCTCACAGTTCACTTGTGATCACATTACGTGGTATTGGTATCTCATCAGTTAACTTGTTCATACACAACTTTATGTTAGTATCCCACCACTGCAATTCTCACATTACTTAATGTTAGTATCTCACCAGTTCACTAGTGACCAGAAATGACACACTTATTGGTATCTCACCAGTGCATTTATTGTAACTCAAAGATCAATTTTTGTGACTCTCACATTCTTCTCATGTCACCTCAAAAGAAAAAAAAATTAAAAAGATTGTCTTTCAGTTTTATTATGAAGTAAATGTGTACACCTTTTTATAAATATGCTAAAAAGCAGTTATCCTTAATCATTTTCATCAATAACAACTGTGTCTATTTAACAAAACTGAAGTATAACTAAAATGCATCTCAATAACTTGCATATCACACAATTATCAAGAACAATGGAACCCACTCGTAGTGAACCCTAATATACAGTGGAACCTCCCTATTAAGACCACCCAAGTGACTGGCTCAAACTGGTATGATTAATGAGGTGGTCTCCTAAGTACAGTGGAACCTCGCTATTAAGACCATCCAAGTGACTGGCTCAAACTGGTATAATTAGTGAGGTGGTCTCCTAAGTGAGGTTTAAATAGCCTGAAACGATAATAAAAGGACTGAATTATTATGTCATTTGCTGGTCTGATTAGAGAGGTGGTCTCCTAAGTGAGGTTTTTTTTTAAAGGTTCCACTGTATATTGAAATCCCACTTAATTTGAAATTATTTTTATTTCCAAGCTAGATTACTTTTTTACTCTTTTAACCCAGTTATTTTGAAAACCCTGTGTGTTTGAAAGAAAAATTAATTCCCCTTCAGTTTCAAAGTGCAGTCTAACCTGCCTTAGTGACCCACTGAATTAAAGGAAAACCTGTCTTATGTGACCTACATGAGTGGTTCCAAAAAAGAGTTTTTCTTGTATAAGTAACCTGAATTAAGAGACCACCTGTAATATGTGACCCTTTTTACTCCTTCCCTTTGACGTTCTCTAAAAACAGGTAAGACTGTACCTTGGTTCAAAAGTACAATGCTAAATCAGTTATCCACTGTGAGAAAATGCAGAGAACAGGGATCCTACATATACAGTGAAACCTATGAGGCTCCAAAGCCACGAGGACCCACTTGTCTTCAGACTTACAGGATAAAAATACAGTGGAACCACGCATGGAGACCACCTCAGAATAAAGACAAGACCATCAAACATTAGCCTGTCAACTTTACTAGAAATCTCAAGACCTCATTGGAAAAATCATCTCACTAATCAGACCAATTTCAGCCAGTCACTGTGCTGGTCTTACTTATGAGGTTCCACTGTACTTAGGAGACCACCTTACTCATCAGACCAATTTCAGTCAGTCACTTTGGTGATCTTAGTAAGAAAGGTTCCACTGTGCTAAGGAGATTTTCTCACTCTTCATACCAACTTTTGCTATGAAGTCGATTTGGTGGTCTTAATAGGGAGGTTAGACTGTTCTTATGAGACCACCATACTTATTAAATCAACTTAAGCAAGTCACTTAGGTGATCTTAATGGTGAGGTGCCACTGTACTAAGAAGACCTTCTGACTTATCAGACCAACTTAAGCTAATCAATAGGGTGTTTTATTTGGCAAGCGATACCTTGCTGAAGTTACTCATTGTAGTTTTACCAAATTAGCATATCTGTCAAATTTGACATGGCAAGCATGACAGCATATGCCAAATGGCATAAATAATACAGTCTAACCTGCCTTAGTGATCCACTGAATTAATGGAATCTGTGTCACATGTGACCTTAATGCACAGTGTGGGTTTTCCCTATATAAATCACCTGAATTAAGAGACCACCTGTCATATATGATTCTTTTTTGCTCCTTCCCCTGGACAGTCTTTTAAAACAGGTTAGACTGTAGTATACTTATAATGCAAAAAGCTTACTTAATAACAGAAACTGAAAAAAAATCTTATTAATTTGATCAAAGATTAAATACAGTAACATCCCAGAACTGATTAAAATTCACATTATTTCTCCACATGTTTTTGTGAAATGGCAAGTTAGATATTTAAATACAAGAGTAAAATCGACAAATTTGTACTTATACAAATATACACTAAATATTATAACAATTCAAATCAAAACATTAATAAAAATACAAAACTAAATGAATATCTATTTCAAAACTATAAATGTGGAGTTATATAAAATTGCACTTGTACAAATTGGTGAAAACCTCAATTATGGTATGAGATTGAGTTTGTACATTGGGTTAACCCTTTCAACCCCAAGTATCGAAATAGTATGCTCATTTCCTTTGTCATAGACCAGTCTATTATGGTCTGTGGTGTTGAAAGGGTTAAAAAAGTAAAAAACAAGAAATTGTATTGAAAGAATGATATTTCAAGACAGTTATATGTAAGTTCAAGTCTTTAAGAAATCGAAAAATCAATTGAAAGAAAATGTGATCTGTTGTCTTGTTCTAACACTTGACAAAATCATTCTTCAGTTAAATTATATTACAATCCAAGCTCCTAAAATAATCCAAAGACTGTGACATATAAATACATTTTTCCTGTTTTATAGTCAGTTTTCAGTCCTCACTTCTGTGGTGCTCTACTTTTTTATATCATTACATTTATGACAGCTAGACAAACTCGTCAGGTAAATATCAGTTTTTATCACAGAATTGCTGATAAAATGTAATTTCACAGGCTAAGTCCTATCACATTTTTAAATATACATGTACACGATTCTTTGTCATCAATGCTTAGTGAAACAAGAATTTTTTTGGTCAGTTAGTAATAAACATTGGCACCAAACACAAGTATTTTCATTTCAGTGCTTCAAACAAGTATACTAAACACAGGAATATCAGCAGTACTTATAGTATGGACACTATATTGGGTCACCATCATGTTGTCTAGCCAGCCTTAGGGATCAACTGAATTAAAGAACCAGCTGCTTTATATGACTTTTGATACCCGACATGTTTTCCATATACAAATCATCTGAATTAGTCTACTAAAACAAGTCAGACTGTAAACTACAACTCCATGACTCTTGTGTACAAGAAATATTTTCACAATTATATATCCATTCTATCTTTGTATTACTATACTTAAAGAATTTAAGTATAGTAAAGTTTCAATGACTTGAATTTTCCACTTTGTCATATTTTTCTCACAGTCCTGAATTATTCCCTTATATCATATAGTCTTTTCAACATACCTCTCATAGTTAAAAGTTTTGCGAGTAAAATTTCTGGTTGTCTTGAATGAATTAATGGTCCCTTTGCGATAAAAACAACAGAAATCACTACAAACAAGTCAAACTTAGAAGTTTATCTGCACGAGAGCTCTGCACACCGGCATTTTCAAACTTTCAAACTGCAGAGTCAATGTACGCAAAAAATTTCTTATTCAATTCAATGTGTGCATATAAGGAAAGAGGTGTCATGATATGCCATCGGAAAAACATCATAATATAATCAAGAAATTCAACACATTCATGAGTTGAAGTCTCGATGACCGAAACTTTTCCAAACAATTCCTTGAGCTTTGAATTATCAAAGTTTTACTGTATTACTTCTTTTTCAAAAATCATTTAAGTTTGATGTAATTAGGGGACACAATCAGATTCAAACCTATATGAAGAGATTTGCTTCCCTAAATGAATGTAACCATCGACATTTGATATACTTTACAGTAGGTTGATCATTTACTTTGAAATTAAAACATAGAGGTTTCATATATAAAAATACAAATGATGTTAATCCACATAGAATATTAAATTTAAAACAGTTATATCACAGAAAACCAGTCATGCATTAAAAATAAATATTACGGAAAACCAAGCTAACATGCAGCTAGTTGACCACTCCTATCATTTTCCCGGCTACCTCTTCCCAGTTTCTTCCGAGTTCTAGCATTTCTAAAACCCATGGCGATTCCTTTTTCTTATTCACACAGAACTCAACGGCTTTCTCTAGCGAGACTTGTGAAGGTATTTTCTCTCTGCTGGTCATCGAACCATTTATGTTACGTAACTTTTGTACAGCAAAATTCAGTATGTCTTTTTCATTACAGATATCGTGGGCTTCGAAGGGAAAGAAATGAGGAGCAAGCAGTTTGAAAATAAACATCAAGGCTAAAAAGGTTGCCATCAACTGGATAATGTCGTTACACAGTCGAGTACCTGAAATCATGAAAAAATTACAATTATTAGGATGAAACCACAGTCACAACCAGATGGTCACTGAAACTGAAGGGTGATGAATATTTACAAACCACGATTTGTCGGAGATCTCAAAGTGGTTTCGGTTTGTTGTATTTTAGTCTTAGTATAGTAATAAGATTCATTCAATGACCCCAGTGCTTTGTGAATTTTTTTGACTGCCCAAAATATTTGCTAGATATTCTTTGTCGTAAATAATTCTCTAACACTTCCCAACTAAGTCATGTGATGGAAAAAGTGTTGTTCAGTTATGTTGATTTTCAAAGCATTCTCTTCGAGACAACCGTTATAGATGTACAAATAATCAATGACTGAGGGGCAAACTTTTACCAACAAATTACAACATACATGAGACCTCTGACAATACACCAACAACAATATAAACCTTTCAGTCATTTATACAAGTAGCGGATACTTGAGCGATGGTTTTGGATTTGTTTTGTCACATCCACAAAAATTTCGTGTTTAATTCATGCTATTGCCTTTCAAATGTCCCTACCTATACTCAGAGAGGTTGCAAATGTTTTCAAACTTTGATGCTGTTTGCTATCAAATTTAATCGCAAATGATTCGTTGTAATTAGCTGTGTGTGTAACAATGTTTCAACATTCAAACAGGGCTTATCAATCACATTTTTGTCCTGTTGTCCAGGTAAAGTCCAATTTGCAGTTTGACAAGTTAATATTGCTTCACACATGTTTGAAAAGGTGCTTCTGTACATACAGTTTGATTAATAAAAATTCTTGATACAGAGCAACAAAAATGGATTTACAAGACAAGTAAAGTTGCTTGGTTATATTGTAATATCAAGTCCTTCTCAAGAATCATTCATTTTTATGGGGATGTCACTGATGCCAGTGAAGAGCTACAAATTTGACCTATGCTTGCCATAGCACCTACAGCCATTAAGCAAAGACTTTAACGTTCTGATACCTACTTTGACACGGGACCTCATTTTTACTGTATCAACCTAAAATAATATAATAAAATCTAAGCGACAAGATCTACACAACAAGCAGTCAAACCTTACCTAAGGACTTCATGCCAGCTTTGTACAACACCTCCAGGCATTTTTTGCTGTCAATTCCCAGGAAACGGTTGAACTTTTCTGAGAACATCCAACTTCCATTCTGAAAATGTTTTATGACCAGAAATAAATATGATGCAATGTAAAATTTCCTAAAAACCTGTTTAAGTCAGAGAATACTTTACCATAGAATACTATATACCAAATTTATACTTGAGAAATTATATAAAATTAGGAATACCAGAGCTGAGTACAATAAAACTTTAAAAAAACCAAAAAAACCAAAAAAAATAGTAAGTCTGAGAATTTAATCAACTTCAGCTAATACTAAATTCTGATTGGCTGAGAAACTTACCTTGAGAAAATTATCAGGCTTAAGTACATTTTTAGTATTTATGGTGCCCAAACTCTTACATTTTATGGTGCTAAACTGTGGTAATACTCTAAAGGCTATATTTTGGCTAATATGGATCGTCACTGAAAACAACACAAAGATTACCAAGCTCAAAATTGGTGGCTATAATAAGTAAATACGAGTAAATAAATTTATTCAAAGTACAGCATTGGCATTCTGATAGGTTACCTTTTCTTGTAATTTCAAAAATTCTTCTAACGAGTTCAAATTCAGTTGGGAATTCCCTGTGATAATGACTGGAACCTCTACACCAATGCCATATTGCCCAGTGTTGAATGAATGTACGGCATCATCATGGTCAACTCCTGCAATGTAAAAATTTTAATTCAGAATATTAGCCATATCTACATACTCTTATCTGTAAAAAAAAGTTGTAAAAATTAAGATTGACAGCTCTCTCTCTCTTTCCTGCTCTCTCTCTCTCTCTCATCAATATTTTACAGTCAGAAATTGTATTCATTCCTGTCACATTTGAGTAGTAAGGGTTCATTAATGTGCAGACATCCACTGTGACATAGAGCCTCACTTTTTACTACTTCATCCAAAGGACAGGGAAAGCATACTACAGTGTGGCACAGATTCCAAACCACAACCTCACAAGCAATGACAACTGAGCCTGGGCAAGCAAAACATAACAAGATGATAAGTGTAACAACAAATCATGAAATTTTAGATACATAGACAGACTTATAGATTTAATATCATTGGCCATAAGATATACAGTTGAATCTCGAAAACTCGAAGTGCTCGGGACCGGTGATAAACTTCGAGTTTTCGAGACTTCGAGTTTTCAAAATACAATTACTCTCCAGCTTCACACTATTCCACCGCCCATACCCGCTTATTCACTCCCTTTCCTGGACAATGTTCTCATCACTCATTATTTTGGTAAATATTCTGTAATAATTTACCAATGTCCTCACCTTTAATTACTAAATAAACACTTTGCAATTATAATGTCTGCCAAAAATTTGCATTTCAAAAGATGGAGATGACATTTCACAGGTATTTTAAGCTTTGGATTGTGAAATATATTTGAGAGATCGAAAATTTCGCCCGTCGACGTTCGAAAGATCGAGACTAAATTTGCTTAATTTATCAAGGAAAAAATCAGGACCGTCGTTTTACTTAGAGAAATCGAGAACTTCGAGAGATCCACTTTCGAGTTTTCAAGATTCGACTGTATTTCTTAATTTACTAATGATCACCAACTTGGATGCAGGGAGGAAGGAATATGAAAACAATTTTTGAAGAGGGGGGACAAAAAAAGACCACTCAGGTCAAGTTTGGCTTGGATAAGCTCAACGGTTTCTCTAAAGATTTATAATGGAGATAGATAATAGCTAACAATGCAAAGTGATCTTTGTGGTCAAACATATTTGGAGATAATCATATTACCCGTCAATAGTTTTATTATCCACTTTCTGATAAACCTTACCCTTTGAATCACTAAATGGCACCTGAGTTCCCATAGGGAGCCTGGGGAGACCTTTCTTCATGGATTCCTGGAATGTACATGAAACAAAAATGTTTAAGGTAAGATGTCATTCAAACAAAATACAAATTTGACTTTATGCATATACATGTACAAAATAAAGTGCACTTCAATGATGTACATTTGCACCTCGGCTCACAAAACGTTCCTACCACAACCGGGGCCTCCGTGTTCAAGTGGTTAGCGTGTTCGACTGCGAATCGGAAGACTCGGGTTCGAGCCGCGTAAGCGCCACTCCGCGGTTGGCCGTCCCTGTCCTTTGGATGAGACAGTAAAAACCGAGATCCCATGTCACAGTAGGTGTTGGCACGTTAAAGAACCCTCCCTGCTCTACGGCCAGCAGTGCCGAGCATAGGCAAAATTTGTAGCCCTCCACCGGCACACGGTGACGTCTCCATATGAGTGGAATATTCTTGAGTGGAACGTTAACCAACAACAAAACAAACAAACAAAATCCTACCACAACCAAGAATAGCCAAGGTTCTAATAATACTATTTATAAAGAGTAACCAGACGTTCCATGAGCAAATTGATCCACATTTGCAGATCTGATGTATGTAGGAAGTTAAATGAGATTAAATCCTGTCATTCTATTGAAGTCTTTGAAAATACATTTCAGACAAACCAATAAAAAAAAAAGAGATTAATTATCAGTTTGGTCTCCTGAGACACCTATCATGTATTGAATTAAAACCTTTTTAATTTTTACTGGAAAGATAAAATATTACTAATGTTAACTATCCCCTTCCAAAAGTGTAATTGTGGAACATTTCTTGTGTAGATCTTGTCTAGCTGTCAAGCAAAAAAGGATTCCATATGAACTGGAGACTTTTGTTTAACTCAACTTCAAACCCTGTAACATAGAGCCCTACAGACAGAGACACAGCTGAAATTATTCAATATATATGTTGGTAAATGGATTGAAAGAAAAGATAAGATTTCATTTGTGAAATGATAAATACCAGTTTCTTTTTGTCAGCTGCAGAATGCACCTCACTGCTGCGGATCATTTCCTCAATGGTAGTTCGTGACAATCTGGATGAATTTGAAATAGTCACTGAAATGAAAAGGTAAAGGTTAGAAGGGTTAAAGGTCAAACATCAATCAATTGCATAACTCTTATAAGGGATAAGAAATAAAAAGTTAGGCAAACAAGGACCCGTGGATATACCAGAGGTGGGATCAGGTGCCAAGGAGGAGTAAGCATCCTCCCTGTTGACCGGTCTCCCCCACTATGAGCCCTTTATCTTGATCAGAAGGTTTAGACACTAACCACTGAGGCACTGTGGCCCCTGCCTGGTGTACAGAACTTGCATCACACAATACAAAGACCAATGATACTGTGGTTGTTGGTGTTGCTGTATTGTTAAATACGTAAGATATTTTTACACTTGTACGATAACCTTACTAAAAGCAGGTGAAGGGCTTCAAATTTTGGCCTATGCTCACCACTAAGAGGCATTGAGCAGTGAAGATTCAATAATACACAGCCACCTAATTTTTATTGAAGTGTTGTTTCAGTAACCAGGTTACCCCATTTAAAATCTGGACAATTTGATTAGGAACAAAGGCATCTGGATTAAAGGAGGCCCACTGTATGTACTTTAAATCTCCTATAAACATGCAGAATACTTTTTCAAGTCTTATCCTTTAAAAATTTACAACCAATACTTGACAATGTTAAATTAGAACTGTCCTAACGGACTTATAACCCCCATGACATTGACCTTTGACCTTCCAATCCCAAAATCAATACAGATCCTCCTTGAGTCGTGGGCAACAGGAACTTGAGTTTTGGTGCAGAAACCACTTTTTTTAAGGAACAGAGTAATGTGACCCAAAATCAATTGGAATCCACCTTGAGCTGTGGACAACCTATATGTGAAGTATCAACATTGCAGATCCAAAGGTACTTGAGTTATGGTCTGAAAATAAATGGACAGACAGACAGACACAGACAGACAGACATGGTGAATCCAGTATACCCCTACAATTTTGTTGATGGGGGTATAATAAACCCAGAGTTTCCTCCACAGTCTTTTTTTTTAAAACTTACACTTTTCAACGTGCCCATCTGGTTTTTCAGAAGCTGACAGAGTTAATGTACCGTTGGCATCAATATCAAGGGTAACTTCGATTCTTGGCATCCCGCCTGGTGCTAAAGTAATATTTGTCTGTAAGATATATAGCATTGGGTAATCAGTTTCAGGATAGAAATGCGAAAAACAATTAACACATAGAATGTATCTTGCTCATTCCCATTTTCCTAAAAATATTGTTGTACAGCTTCGATGATGATTACTCTAGCTGTACAAGAAACGATGTTGTTGTTTGTTTTCAAGCTTGCGCATGACAAGAGAAATAAGTCAGGGTCACCGATTTAGGTTCCTTACCGACACAGGTTATCGGACGATAGGTAAATAAAAACATGAAGTCTGACAAAAACTGATACATGTTAGGTGTGGCCATTGAGTGGCCAGTGAGAGGCTGTAAAGATCACTGGCCAACATGCTGACCACAGAGCCTATGCAGCTCTCTGGACAGAGGTCAGAATGACAAGGCAGCCTTGAGAGCATCATTTAAAGTTAGATTATTCCACATGCCTAGGACTTATGGCTTCTTTTGCAAAAATTTTTTTTTTAAGTTTCTGATGATGATGGTAGACGGATACTGTACCAAACATTGAAGTAGAATGATGATTGATTTTTGACAGAAAATGCAACACACAAAATGATGGTTTGATGGTTGGTTGTATTGTTTTTTTTTAAAGTCATACACAAGAATCTTTCACTTAAATGGAAACCTCACCAAATCCAGTAAAGTGTGACAAATTTGGCCTATGCTTGGCACTTATGGCCATTGAGCGGTGAGAGTTCTTTTAATTCCAACAACTTACTACTGTAACACAGGATTTAAGCTTCTACTATCTCAAAATTCCAAAGGACAGGTAAAGCCAACTGCAGTGTGATGCAGATTTGAACTCATGACCTCATGATCAGAAGGCAAAAACTGCTAACCAATGAGCCATGGCAGCCATTGACAATATGATGTTAATATTTCTTACAAACTTACAGACACAAAAGAGTTCAAGAAAAACAGATGGAAAAAAAACTGACACAAAATAAGCAGAGTCTTCCTTACCTATCACTTCATAGCGAAAGAAAATAAACAAAACACTAAGCCAAAATGATGTTTTTGCATATTATAAGAAATGGAAATGAGCTCATACCATAACAATGTTGCCTAGGATGTTCAGATCTGAGGCCATGACCCGTTCCCCTTCATACAATCTTATATCCACTTGTCTTTGGACGTCCATACTTGTAGTAAAGATCTGTGAACGAGAGCCAATTAATTCAAAAGTGACCAATATATGTCAACGAATTGTAACAGCTAGTGCTTCTACGGCATTAAAAGATAAAAACAATGAATAAGTTTTCTCCTCCCTTTTCTTTACATGGAGTTTTTTTTTTCAAAGTTAGTGTATAATGGGGGACCAAAAGAATGGAGTAAGAACTAGAGCAGTTCTAAAAGCACAAATTACTGAGAAAAGAACTCTTTTAACCCTCCATAAACTTTTTATTCACTTCGAATNNCCCCCCCCCCCCCCCCCCTTGTGAAAATTTGTAATAAACAAGAGTTATCATAAAGCAAACATCAATATCAAACAAGCATCCTGAAATGATTGCATAAGAAATACATGTCCCTTACCTGCATCAACCAATTTTCTTTTTTGACGAGCAATAACTTATGTTAATATAGGTCACTATTCACTAGCAATCAAAGTTGAAACTGACCTGTAACTACCAACAATGAAGCTACACGCTGGTTTTTTTAATTCATATATAAAAGCATGGCAAGAAAATGTTTAGAAAACTGAAGCATGACAGACTGGTGGACAGATGGGCTAACACATGTATGAAGGGTATAATATCCCCCTCTACAAAATTCATCTGTAGGAGACTAATCAGCAAAATTGTTCAGTAAAACACTGTGTAATAATCAAGTTAAATAGTTCAAAAGATTTGTGTTATATACCATGTGTGAATCTAAAGGGGGGGTGCTCAAGGGAGTCCAGATCCCCCATCCTGGAATTGGCAAAGTATATACCAGAACTGGTCAATGATGCTTAAATGCTAATTTTTACAAGCTTGGATTTTTCTTGTACAAGTTTGGTTTCCCTGGAACATTTTGAACCCCCACCCTGGCAAAAATCCTGGACTTACACATGTATACAAATGATATAACTGGACCATACCTGGCTCTTCCTTGTCGGGATGGTGGTATTCCGATTCAATATCTTAAAAACTGTGCCATCAGAAGTTTTGATTCCAAGTGACAAAGGCAGAACGTCTAGTAAAAGAAGATCCCTGGAAGATGTCTGTAATGAATATTTATCATATTAATTCCCCGTCAGAAAAACACATAGTTTGTAGGTCAATGTAGTAAATATACATTATTTGTAGTTTCTATAATAGATATTCATAATTTGTAGTTCCTTGTCATAAATATTCATAGTTTGTAGGTCAATGTAATGAATATTCATAATTTGTAGGTCTTTGTTATGAATATGCATAATTTGTAGATCCCTGTTATGAATATATTGATAGTCTGTAAGATTCTGTAATGAATATTTATAAACAATGAATATTTCAATTTCAACAATGAAATCAAGAACAATTTGAATTTTAATCAAAGTACAGTCTACTCCCGTTATACCGCCCCTTTTGCTTTTCCAAATTATGGCGTTATAACAAATATGGCGATAGGTCGAGTTTGCACTTACTAAAGATATCGGCTGAAAATTAACGTTATTAGGTTATGGCTTTTTTATTTCACTTGTTGGTTAACTCAAATTCTCATAAATATAACAGTATATGTATTAGTTATCAGAACTAGGAAAAAAGTAAACAATTCATGTATCTCAAACGATCAACCAGTTTAGTAGCAAGTCCGATCTATCTGTGTTCAATGGCGATACTATCGAGTGAAACTCAATGGGTATTTTAAGATTTGGTTTGACAATACACTGGTGGATGGCGCTGTGCATATATGGCAGTTTAACGGGAGTTCTTAACAGTTGGAAATCCGTTCTTAACAAATTTTTGGCGATATGCGAATATGGCAGTTTATCGGGTGGCAGTAAATAGAGAGTGGACTGTAGTATGATCTCTCCTATATACAGTGGAGCCTCATCAATCCGGACACCTTTGTTCCCTGTCAAAATGTCCGGATTAATCAAGCATCCACATAAATAAAGCATAGGCCAACTTTTTACAGGGTCAAATGCAATTTGAAAATTCTGTACCCGGTGAATTTCATCTGGAAACATCCAGGATATTGGCATCTGGATTAATGAGAATTGACTGTATGTAAATTCATCGTTGTAGGCTTACTTCTTTTGGAAATGCCTGATATGTTGCATCACATATAAAAAGGTTCCAAGTAACACTTAGGTTTAAGCTTGCCTTACCAAGTACATATACAAGAAAGACATAACATGATATACCGGTAATTAAGGTAAACACAAAATGTTTGCCATAATGCTACCAACACTGGATTTCCAAAACTGTTACAGGCAAATACACTGAAATTCAATTTGTCCAGGAAATCAAGTGGTATTAATGACAATACACACCAAAATAAACATGTAGTATACACAATGTAACCTCGCCTAAAAACCATCTCATTTAAGTGAGCGACACATAATAAAGACTAAAAATTCAGTCTGCTTTCATATTCTAGGCTATTTCAAACTCACTAAGGAGATCAATTTCAGCCAGTCACTTGGGTGGTCTTTATAGCGAGGTTCCACTGTACTTAGGAGACCACCTTATTAATCAGATCAATTTCAGCCAGTCACTTGGGTGGTCTTTATAGCGAGGTTCCAATGGGCATATACAATTCACGCCAACATAATGTATTGTCCAGTTAGCAGTTTTACGATCCTGGAACCACTCCCAGTTTTGTTGATTTGTTAATGTATTAGTTTACACCATATCAACAATCTGGGTCATATGGTAGGGTACGTTCCCACATTCATGGCAGAAGAGGCACACCAGATACAAATATTTCAAGATAACCGCCACCGGCCCAACACAAGCAAGATAGCATATGAACATGCTTTCATATTCTAGGCTATATATATAACATGATTTCTCCGATCCTGAATGATTCAGAAATTAAATCGGGCTGATCATGTACCTGTGAAAGATTCTAGGCACTATCTTTACGGCAATTACAAAATAAATCACTATAGGAATGGAAGAAGTAAAATAATATAAAAAAGTGAGTATTGGTGCATGGTGCAAGGCTGCAAATAAAATCTGAGGGGAAAAAATAAGCCATTTGGTCATTCAATCCTGAACCTGGAGGCACTTTTGATTTTGCAATCTGTTTCTTTAAATCTTACTCTTCTGGTTCAAATTGATATCAGAAGGGACTTCTGCAAGTCTAATTAAGTTTAAATCTGCTTTTACAAACGTATACTGTAAGAAGCAGTTTGGATGCCTTGGTCCCTTCAGAATTCCTTTAGATTGATAACTATTTTTGAATCGTGAGCTTGATCTGCTATTTTGTCTAAATGTGCCCATAATTAGATTTGTCACATGGTAAAGAAAGTCACATGATTGATAGAGGTCATTCGAGTGATCCTGGGATCTGCTATTTTGTCTAAATGTACCCATAATTAGATTTTAGTCACATGGTAATGAAAGTCACATGATTGATAGAGGTCATTCGAGTGATCCTGGGATCTGCT
>JACSZP010007269.1:1870-22145 GCA_016161895.1 Pinna nobilis | reverse complement strand
CGCACGACGACGGACAAAAGGAGATTGCAATAGGTCACTTGAGACTTCGCCTCAGGTGACCTAAAAACTGGACACTTCCAACTTCGCTGATGATTAAACCTTAATATGATTGAGGAATTTGGTTTTTGAGTGGCATAAAGCCGCATTAACCCACTTGGGTGGTACTACAAGTACATATATATAAATTTTCTTTGATAAGAAGAAGCAAACTTGATTTATTCACTGAATTTTTCCTTCCAAATTTTGTTGGATTTTATTTTGATCTCTAAATTAGCATTTTAATTTGACTGAGTTTGTATAGTGTGTGTTTGTGTGTGCGTTGGGGGCATCGTTCTTATTTTTGAAATACTTAATAAAAACTACTAGGGATGTATGAGCACCACCATCTTCAGTTCTTCCAACGATTTACAAGTTCGTTCCAACCTAATTTTCATGTCTAAATTTTTCTTGACATTTGATACTCTTATCACTATTCCGCTAGTAATGTACCGTTGCATTCTATCAAAAATTCCCCCCCCCCAAAAATGTTCTTTAAATTCCGTTAAAGATATTGTATTCAAACTAGTCATAAAGATGTCTCTTCCTTGAAAAAAGGAACATAATTTCAAGGCATCTTCTTTTTTTTTCTTTTTCTGTAAGAACTGAATAATTTTCAAATTTTAGGCTAATTCAATCTCCAAAGAAATACCTGTTACATTAATTGATGAGAAAACGAATAATTATACAGTATCGCATGTACCTCCTCTGCATTAAAATTCAAAAAACGTGTCTTTTACTTTGAAATGTTTATCGATATAGGTTATTTAAACTCCAGGTTTGGGATGTATCAGATTTCTTGATTTATTGCAACAGTCCAACCATCTAAATGTAAATTTGCAGCCACTGGAAATTCAAATATGGAAGATAACGGGGTGAAAAATAGGAAACAAAAAATATAAAATCAAGGTCACAGTACAGTTAAGTCAAACCATGACGAGGTATTTGAAATATACAGGGACAGTTCAGGCAAAAGTGTTAATTAAGTTGCATAGGGGATGAGTACGGAGGGGAATGGAAGAGATGCATTCGAGATTGTTGTATTTTTTCAACAACAAAAATTTCACTTATAAGGAGACGTCACCATGTGCCGGTGAAGGGCGAGCAGTGAGGGTTTTTTAACATGCGGACACCTACTGTGACATGGGACCTCTGTTTTTACTGTCTCATCCAAAAGACAGGGACGGTCAACTGTACCATGGCTTGGGCTCGATCCCCGGACCCTGTGAGTCAAAGTCAAACAAGCTAACCACTTGGCCACAGTGGCCTAGGCATTGGAGATAAGGGTATAAAGGAATTAAAATTAAAAAGCATTAGATGAGTTGATTAAGTTGCCTAAGGGACTGAGTTAGGAGAGGAGATTTTGTGGATGGTGGTGGTGGTGGTGGTGGTGGGGGGGGGGGGGGGGGGGGGGGGGGGTGTTAAAAGGGATTGACATTCAAAAACAGGAGATGATGTTGCCCTTTAAGATAATAGGTGAAAGATGAGTAAAAGTAAATTTTAATATTACAAATTTCTTGTCGAACTTAATAATGAAAATAGATAAATGAAAGAGGGAGAAAATCAGAGAGGGGGAAACAATTTTAGCAAAATGACCATTCCCAGAACATCACTACATGTAATTAGCAGGATATAAATTAATTCTTTTATACATTTTGCATCTATCAAAATCAGATTCCATTTTAAAATTCCTCCTCACATCACAAATAATTTGGCTCCTACAACATCAAAGGAAAAGTTCTCAAAAATTGTATAAAATTGTTCTTTCTGATTGAAATAATTATGCAAACGTCTTTTCCCCAAAATTAGCTACTTTGATTTGCATAAATCAAAGAGCACTGCTAACAATGCGTAAAAAGTGAGATTGCAATGACCTTGTCCATAACTAGATAGGAAAACCTTGATCCCATGTCCCAAGTGTGGAAGTCGTTGTAGCAGAACATCTAGAGGCTACTTTCACTTTGAAGCTTGTGACGACGTTTACAGGTGATAGAGGAGAGAAAACAGTAATTTTGACACGTCTTTAAGCATTTATGCTACCTGATCTCACAAATTGAAACAGATTAGATCAATTAAAAATAGTGTCAAGAAACTTATGTACATCAAACGAAACTCCTGTTCTCAAATAACCTAAAATGCCAATGGCCGTAAAATTAATGGCGTAGGTGCGAAGAGATAGTGGTTTATATTCTGTGGTTCTGGTGATGGTCTACAGTACGTAAAATTTGGTCAACTAGTTCATATGCTTCTCACAGTAATTTGTAGATAGGATTTATACAGGTGTATTGACAGGTGTATCCCCCAGGTAAATCAACAGGTGCAACAGACATGCAGGAAAAAATCAAGTAAGTTTTATTTTGTCTTTGGGAATCAGATTTCACATTGACTATTCCATACTTGCTAAGTCTTCTCAATACATAGGGGGACTATTTCTAAGTAAACATTTTATAGATTCTTAAGAAAGGCCATGAAAAAGTATAATTTTCCTATAAATTCTTAGTGAAACCTAGAGTCTCCTCAAGAGACTGAAAAAACCTGTCTTATGTAACTTGTTTAGGGTTGGCAATTCTGTTTGCATGTTAATCAGTACTAAGGTAGAACATATCTGTCTTGAGAGACCATCCCTCAATGTGGTCTTTTAAGGCTGGTTTTATTTACAGGACTTTTTTAATGAAAATTTTATTAAAAATGTTTAAAATTAAAAATAAAAAAAAATAAAATTTAAAATTAATTTAAAATGTTATTGCTAATGACCTAGTTTTATTTTTGATTTAAAAAGAGAGTGTATATAATAAGTATTCAGGTCAATGCGTCATATTGACTTGTGGCCTTTGATAACAAAATGCTAAAGTTCAACACATGATAATGGTCAATCTGATCTTTGATAAGCGTCCATTGATAGCCCAACAGATTTCTAGAATCCCTCCCTACCTACCTATCCGCAGACTTTGGTCAACAACAAAGCATAAATGTTAAAACCAGAGATCAAATTTAATTTGATACATAAAACTTTCAGCCCATCATTTTCAAGGAAAATTAAAGACACATGTACAAAAATTTGAAAAATTTCAGAAAGTGATGATTTACTTGTTAGAAATGTTCTGATAAATGTAAAACAAAAAAATAACAATAACAAACCTAAAATACTTTCTTTAAGTAAAATATGATTTTCTTTTCCTATGCCTAATAGTGCCTGTAAGGTCTCTCATCTTTTAACTTCAAAGAAGTCTAATAATTGTTTAACATGTATCCTTTTAAATCAATCTTAATTGTTCCTCGTATTTTTTCCAAAAGAATGTGGTTTTCATTTTACTGGGTGACTGACTAAAGCCACCATAAAAAAGTAAAAATCACAAAGGAAAAACCAACAAAATGACAATATTGTCCTCATCAGAGGGCAGAAATAAAAACAAAAATACCAATTCTTGTATCATGTGATAAAACGAGTATTGCGTAACATCTAGAGGCTACTTTCACTTTGAACCTTGTAATATCATCATTTGTAATTGGAAATAAAACAGCAATTTTGACACCCCTCTAAGTATGCTTTCACAAATTAAAACATATTAAATCAATTTAAAACCGTGTGGCGAAACTTATGTACATCAAACGAAATTCACACTCCCAAATAACCTAAAAATGCCTGATGGTCGTAAAATTACATGTAAATGGCCATAGGTGCGAAAAGATAGAGGTTTATATTCTTTGGTTTTAGCAATGGTCTTCAGTAAAGAAAAATTGATCAACTTGTTCACATGCTTCATATTTGAAAAAAAAAGTTATAAATAGGATATACTAGTGCATAGAAAGGGCTGGTCAGGTGCAAAAATCATGCAGGAAAAATACAGGTGAGTAAGAGTGCTGTTATATGTACTTTTAGACTTGAAAAAAAACTTTAACAGTTTCAAGACTTTAAACTTGAAATTCTTAAACTTGATTGTTACCAGTCATAATGCATGAATCAATTTATGTAACTTACTACCTTACAATTATTTTGTATTGTACATAAACTAGCTACTGTAAGAAATAAAAAAAAAATTGACAAATACTTTTATTTCAAAATCTGCATTTTGAAATATTCACTAATAAATCTTAGATAAACTACATTTTATCCAAGATAGTGAAGTTTTTTAGTAATTCTCAAAAAATAAACAATAACAACAAAAACAAACAAAACAAGACTAAAGAAAACAGAAAAAGAAATCTGTTTTGTCTATATTACTGAAATTGATTGTCATAGAAATAACATTGACACCAAACAGTAAGCACCACAAGCATTGTCAGGTGTGCTTTTTTAACACTACGTTGTATTTTTATTTATATAAACACTAAATTAAGACCAAGTACTATTTGTTTTGACAACGCTCCATTTCTTATGGACTAACTATAAAAACAACAAGTACTGTTTGCTGTGACATTGATATTTTTCTGTACCTTAACTGCAGTTAGTTAGCATTAACCGTTTTGACACTTTTCATTTTACACAAACTGAACCAAAAAACAAAGTACATATATGTATAGTAATTTTGCAAGAGCTATGAGTACCTCTCAATATTTCAGATATCAGAGATTTTTGCCACGCTGTACCTTGTCTGAAATGGTTACTGTATGCAAAATAGCAACATTCTAAGACTTTTATAAGCTACCTTTTTTCCACTGTACAAAGTTCAAGAAAACACACGTTTGACAAAATCAATTGTTTCAATTGGGTCCTCTGTAGACATGAATAAATTTTTATAAAATCAATCTCCCCCTTTTTTAGCAATTTGTATTATTTAAGTAAATTGTACATGCATTTATTAATTTTTTTGTGATTGCTAAGTTTGTGCATTTTAGTACATTGCACTGTTTTTTGTTTTCCTGTTCCACTATGATTTTTTTGAAATTCATAATCCAAAATTAAAAACAAAATTCAATTGCCAATAATTAAGAACTTTTCATATCAACCAGTAGTGTACATTTTCTCCTACATTTCTATGTTCATGCCATAGGTACATAAATTTCATACAAGTTATGTTTCACAAAAGACTCACATGAAAATCTGCTGTGGTCAGTATGTGTCGTCCATCTGGGCTCCATCGGACAGTGCATAGTCCAGCTGATCCCTCATCTACCTTACATGTCCAGTCTGGCTGCTCCAGTGACCAAACCTTTGAAAGTTTTATTAAAGAAGTAGATACACGTATGACTAGAAAATTATGTAAAATATTGATTTCTCCAATGAGTTAATGGAAAATTTTAATTAAAATGTACACAATAGTTGCTTCTTATGAGACAAATCGTAATGTATTAAATTTCAACAATGTGCGGACTGCAATTTTCATGCTGTTACTTGCAAAAAATATTTGTGAAAATTTAAAAGTGTTGTATGCAGCAAAAAAGAATTATGGACAAGGTACATGTATCATAGATATGATGAAGTGATTAAAATGTAGCAAAGAAAATTTGATAAATGTGGAAAGAAATAAAACATAAAAAATAAAATTTTCTCATTTCTTTTCTGAGAAAAATGTTGAACTATACAAAGAAGATTAATTTCAAGTGTTAAGTATTATGAAAAGATCAAAGTGGGCTGATATTAGTAATCATGTTCACTTCTCTAGGTAGATCAATATAATATATCACCTATGACAATGTACAGGTGTTACAATAAGATTTTAGGGAGGGGGGATAATCTTCTGAGCAGGTATCTTAAACATCAACCATAAGTCCCAGGGGTTCTCTGCATGTAGGTGTAAAAAAATTAGTTCAAATGAAGCCCCTGGGGGTGCCAAATTCAAAAGGTTAAATAAGTTCATAATCAGACTTCAAAGAAGTTGAAAGTGAACAGGATCAGGTGAAAATTAATTAACACAGGTGAATTGTGCTTGGTCAGTCACAGTAGGGTTGGATATCACATAGGGGTAAGCCTTCACCTGAATAATACAAATATTAAAGATGATAACCTATTTTTGTATATCTCAGACAGAACGTATGTAAAGTTTGATAAATCCGAGATTAGGGTATCTACTATGTTAACATACAGAAACTGACATGGTGTCTGAAATTTACAATAGCTTCACATATTTACATAATTAGGACAACATCAAAGTGATTGCGCAATATGGGGTTCCACATCAAAGTTAACAGAACACAGTAGGAATCAAATATGTTTGTATTAAAACATAGGTGGGAGGCCAGGAGTACCTTTACATCTACCTAAACCTAAAAAGATTGATTTTCTTAATCTTATTCAAATTTTACATACATTTCTGAATCATCTTCTTCTTTTTTTCTTTGGATGCACATATTTTCATTTACAGATAGGAATCTCTCATTCTGATGATGATTTTATGTTGAAAGAAATTAATAGGAGAGGTATATAAATAAACTGGGAGAAAGAGAGCATTCATAAAAGCAACTACTGGAGCAAGGCATATTTTTCTTAACATATATTTTTGCTCTTTGATCATGAGCTGTCAAGTAAACTAATAGATTGCCGATAATAGAGAAATTTTCATCAGCTGAAAATGATAATTTAACGTTTTTCTAGAAGTACACTTATAGATCTATCATTGACTGAGTTATTAGATAAGGCAAGCAATAATTCAACCTCATTTAACCGATTTTGCTTCCAAAGGTCACACTTTAACAGTTTTACCTCATTGCGTTTTATTTGTGACAATTGCGTACATGTACATGTATGACTTCATCATTCAGATTTTAGTAGGGTCACGAGGGTTGGATTTTTATGAGGCATGGGTTATCGGAGAAAAAAAATTAATTTCAAGAGATCTAATGCCTAAACTTAATTGCCTTATTATCTAAATAAAACAAAAACATCTTTATAGTTTTGTTGATTTATGCAGTGGATAAAACTTAAGACCAAAACTGCTATCAACTCATTTTTTGGGGGGGAAAAATCTGTTAAAATGTGAAAGAAATCTAATCTGTAAGAAATTCCAAACTCTAACATAAAATCGAATTTCAGCAATGTTTCAGTCTCATCCTTATACATGACCCATTTCGATAAATTTCATGATGATAATTTTGTTTGTTTAGTCAGTTTTATTTACACATTCATTCAATATACCTACACATTACACCTATGTTAGAGACTTTATATAATGCTATACATTGAAAACTACCAAGGTACATGTTTGTTGTCCACATCAACCTATTATTCATATACAATAATTTTTTATTTATCATAACCACAATAAATAAAAAAAAAACAAAAAAAACTATGATGTGGTTTACCAAATGCCAAAGGTTAGCTCAGAGGCGGGGGTGTCGCTAGTTTGTACACACTTGGGTCAACAAGTGTGTCGCAATCTTAGACACAACAAACACATTGTGTCAGTACCAATATAAACGAGAAATTAAAACACAATGTTCATTGTAACTAAACAAGATCGACCCTAAGAGGGGGGTCAATTGCTACATTTTACTGTCAAATTATATGGTGCGATAAAAGTGAATGGGAAAAAATGAAATAGATGCCGACATGCATCACCAAGTTGATTCTGCTGTCGCACCTAGAGAGAAAGAGATTACCTGGTACAGTCAATTTCATTTTAAATATTAGGGGTCAATCTGGGCAAGAATTTGATGTTCTACCATCCTCTTGTATTTTTGGATGGGAAACTGTAGGGAATATGCTTTCTATTTCTCCCCCAAGAATAGGTTTCATGTGAAACAAGACAGACTAAGATGTAGGTATATGTGATGTTTTGAGATGCAGGGTGCAGGGAAAAATCAATTGTGTATTGGATTTTCAACTTCAGGTCTCATTTCTGTAAAAAAATGTCAGTCATGTGTGCTTGTGTATGCACTCTCTCTTTTATAGTTATGATAATACCTGAACAATCCCTCTCTTGAACAAGCCGCAAAGAATGAACTGGGAGTCTGATGACCACTGTGAATAAAAAATAATTCATGAATAACCACTTGGGATGCATGTGAATAAGTACAACAAGAATAATAATCCAACAACCCCCCCCCCTCTCCCACACAAAATACAATAAAAAAAAACGTAAATTCAATAGATATAAATGGGTAATGTCAAGTTCATATTCAATTTGTATATACATTTGCAATTGTTTGGTATCAATATTAACATTTTCTACTTTATTCTACTACTAGGGGTGAAAAAGTCAGTAATAGATTAAAGATAATTTTCTTGGGCTTTTGTGGGACTTACTCTTGATATATACAATGTTGAGGGGTTAGGGAGGAGGGTTTCTGATGTTGCGAAAAAATACCTCAATGCATTGAACTGTGTCCAAGCAGGTGTAGAGATTCTGAATCTGTAAGGTGTCAACATCTCTGATGATCAGACGGAACTCTACCACTGATGCCTGTAAAAAGAAATAAGTTCTGCTTTAAGACTTGCTTTTGCCAATTCAGGACTAGTTACTTTGTAGCAGAACTAGACATTCTTTTCTGTAACTGGCCATTTGGACTGCATGGTGAAAAAAAAACAATTACCATCTACAATATAACCTTACATTTCTTTTTATTATTTGTAAAACATCTATATTGTATTTATTCAAATGTTCATGTACTTATTTTATATGTATTCATATGTTAATCTTGCTCATGATTTCACTTTCTGTAGAATATTATCTACAATGTATATCATATATCAAATTCTTACTGGTACAAAAAAAATACATGTATATCTATAGGTATCTAACTTCTATCATAACAATAAATACAAACAAAATAGTTCATAGAACAAGAGCATTTTGGATACTCAGACATCAACATTTACATTTAGTGTAAGAAGACTCAGTTTGTTCATCATTATCCAAGCCCAATAATAATTGACATGTTAAAAAACGTGAGTGTTTGTTTCAACATCTATATAGTCTTTAAAAGCAATATAAACTGACACTGCAGTTACACATTATCATTCAATCAAATGTCACATGGTCAAATCCTAAGTAATAAGTGACACTGAAAGTTCTATTAACAAATACTTTGTTTTTCTTTGACATAATCTTTCAGAAATAACATTTGAATTATTTCTACTAAGTGCATGTTCATTTACTGATTTAGTAATGTTTTTTATGACTTAAAAATACATTTCTGTGACACAGAAAAGAGTTATTTTACATCAATCAGGTCTATAGTTAATTATACAAAGGATAATCCCCTGTTCCATACAGAAGTAAAAAGGTATACCTAATTCCTCCTAATACCAATTATTTCAGGTAATAATAAATTATATATATAAATTTGTCACATTAGGGCCCATGACACAGGAGGGGGAATTTCTTACAATAGCGGAGTAACACTTAGGATTATAATTTCTTAGGAATCAGAAAATAAAATCTGAACACGGAAAATAGGAATAAAACCTGCCACCTGCCGTTTTAAGGGGATCAGGAAAAATATCAAAGTTATATCTGTTTAATTTTCACAGCAGGATTCCCTAATTCCCAAACACAATTAAAAAAAATATTATTCTTGTGCATGGGTAATTGTAGTCAAATATACAAAAAAAATATATATATCCAATTACTAAAATTCAAATAATATAAATGAAATATGAATTAAAAAGAAGAAAATTTATGAATTACATGTGATTCTGCGTTTATAAATCTGACTTTTTTTTTATACTGTTTCCTACATGTACCTGTATTTTGCAGAAATTGTAATAAACTTTTAAGACACAATTCTTATTCAAATCACAAGAGACCCGGCCATCCCCCTAAAAAAAATCTGCTTTTAAACCCATACATGTACAAAGTGGAATATTCTAGGAGACTAGGATTGTTAACATTTTCACAGATAAAGAAATAAATTTCAGAATTTTCTCAGTTGTGAACAAAACTTGTACTTCAACCATGATGATAAGGAAGAATGCAACTGATGTAAATTTACAGATGAGGGGAGACAAATCCTGCATTCTTCTATCATTTGTTGGTAAACATTAAATAGTGGTGGTAGATTTTATTTAGACTCAATACACTTTTAACACATAAACGTGTGCAACATAATATGTCTGAGGACTGAAAAAAAAAGAATTTTTCATCAACCCTAAGCGAAAGATTGTAACAGTATTTTTATGTATATTTTAAAGAGCTTCTAGTCAATATCTACAATGTTTGAATGTATCATTATCAGTATTTATTCTTTACTTACATGATAGACAAAAAATACATTTAAACATAGTATAAAGCATATCAAATACAAAAAGTGTTCATTTCTTGAAAGACACATGTAAACCTTCATATCTGTTCCTGGGTCTATGGATACATTTCAAATATGTATGATGTGCATGTACATGTAACTAATAGCTAATGAGTAATGTCATCATCAAACTCACAGCCACAGGTGCATTTAATGCCTAGACCTGGGATAGAGACTGAAGATCACAAGGTCATTGTCCATCTATATACCTGCAAATCATTAACATATAATAAACATTTATTACTATTCAAAATTCACAACAGACATTTTCGTACATAGTTTAAAGTCTAAATTTGATACTGAAGGTTTCAAACCAGGCAAAACAATCATGTCAAGCTGATGGATGACAGTTATGCTTACCAAAAACTTCCCATCAGGAGAGAATCTGCACAATTGATTACTTTGACGGAACAACTCTGAAAAATTCATGTCTAGCCTCAAAGTTTTAAAGAGAAAATGTTTAAAAGAAATGCAAGAACCTTAAAACAAATTTGATTCAACAAGTGTCAACACGCGATCTCCGCCATTTTGAAATTCAGCGCCAATTTCGGTTTTATTCCAGACGAAGAAAATTTATTAAAATTTTGCAACGAAAACTGTAAAGTTTTTAATGCACAGGTAAACATCAGTTCCTAATTGCTTATCCTTGATCCTATAATGTGGCACGTGCTGTGCGTAAACAATACAATAACTGTTCAGTGTTTTTACAAGTGAGCGACAACTCACTTACTAATCCCGTCGCCTCGTGCCGGTCGATCGCTGATTGGTCAATTGGTCACCGAAAAGAGAGAAAGGTCCCCCTATAAATATTATACCCGATCGAGTTATGGTAGTATGTTTTACACAGGATAATATTAATTATATATTTTCTAAGGTAAGAAAGTTCTTTCTGCAGCTACCTTAAGGAAGTATTTTGTGTCGTTGTCACAGTTGACCTGTTTCATTTGTCATAACGTGTTTCCCGCGAAATGCATCGGCCATAATAATAGCAACACCACGTGGTTTGTACAGTTATAATTCAGTGCGGATAAATTGTAAAGAGTTTGTCTACGATAGTCCATATCACCGCCTGTGTTCATTCAATCTGACATTTTCCATGACTAGCCAACAGCCTGGCTTTAAAACTCATCAGACTCGTAAGTAAATTAACAATTTTATCGTTATATTTGACTTGAAACAAGTTTTATTCAATGGACCCGTCCTACAGTAATACACAAATGTTTCGGCTAAAACGTAATGGCGGAACACCAACTTGGCCTACCAAAAAGTTTAATCCCTTAGAATGTCACAGGATCATAAGCATGTCATATTGGTGCATATACAGTCTAAAGGTGCTATCTTTAGGCATGATGACTTTAAACAGATCCGATTATAACTAATTTTTAGTATTTCAGCCCCGCAAATATGTAAACAATGCGAATCCATTTTTGTCAACTTTGTTTTGACACATGCAAAGTCAATAACTTGTTCTTTTTAGTTCAGGCCCATGGTATCCTTTATAGATTTAGACATCAAAAGTTTATAACTCATAAGTAAATGATTTAGTATATTTTCAGTTATTTGTATCATTATCTACTCTTTAGATGTCGAGTGAAAATGAAATTGATTATTGATGTTTGTATGCGCAAGTTAAATGGGGCAAACACGTTCAGTAAATAATAGTATTAATACTGGTCGGACCCGACGCTATTTGGCCAACAACGAAAAAATGCGGGTCATTTATGCAGTGGAAAGTGAAAAATAATTGTATGACTTTTTAACTACCAGTGATTT
This sequence comes from Pinna nobilis, assembly GCA_016161895.1. NCBI lineage: Eukaryota > Metazoa > Mollusca > Bivalvia > Pterioida > Pinnidae > Pinna > Pinna nobilis. The sequence goes on along the minus strand of JACSZP010007269.1, from coordinate 10,157 downwards.
CAAATAGAGAATGTGATTAATTATATTGTTGTTTGTTTGAGAAGAACGCTTCAGGGCAGTACAGAATCAATGATACCTAAATATTGACAGTAGACAAGAGCTGGTTACTTCCAATCTTTTTGGTACAAGGATTAATCTTATTGAGTATCCCTTTTAGGATTCATTTTCTTTTATCTAACTTAGTCAGATATTTCAGGAATGTCATCCCTCACTCCACTAACCACACAGTTTTCAGTAGCCCATGTTGTGTTCTGATTTAAAATTTTGAGTATTTTCTTGTTGTTGTTGTTGTTGTTTTTTTTTTCCCAAAAATACACCTGTAACTCAATCAACTACCACATATGATGTATGGTACAGTGTAAGAATTGTTTTCCTTAAATATGGCATGACTTTGATTATGTACCGACCAATCCAAATTCGACACCCTACTTTACTTTTATACTTTCAAGGGATAAATTAATCTTTTTCATTATATTTGTATTATAATTGTCACTAATAAAAAAAATACTGATAGCATGTAAATGTACATGTAACATAGGTGTCTTCTCTTGCTTCCTAAGATTTTAATTTATTCATTCATTTTTTTTATTATTAAGTTTTGACTCCTGAAGTCTGCAGCTTGTTTTCATATCAGTAAATAAAGAGAAATGCTGTTTTTAAATCTTAAATGATATTAAATTAATTTGATCATCAATGAACTTTGTAGTTTTACAAATTGATACCTTTATGGTCATTCCCCAAGAACAAATACTGCGTACCTGGGGTACTTTATAACATATTACAAAGCAGTACAGGAGCAAAAAATTAAGGATTCAATCACTAATGTTTTCTTTGTATTTATGTTTGTTTTTTCTTTTTAATTTTTCAGATTTGGTAAATACATTCATCCCCATAGACACCCAGTCAACATGTCACAGGTTTCACAAGCATCAACGACTCCCTCTGCTGGACCCCCAATGTCCCAGGAGACATTTGAATATCTCTGGAACACATTGGGCGAAGTCACAGAATCTGGGTAGGTTATTACTGAGTTTGTCTTAAAAAAATATGTCTGTGGTTTCCTTAAGCTACTGGTATATTTTTACTACAACAAATAAGGATATAATTTTAATTTTCTAAAAAGTTTTTCAACTTTCTCCCAGCTGGAATTAAACAAAATTTTAAACTCTTTTCTGTATAATTTTTCAGAGAGTATACACAGATAGCCAGCAGGGAACTTGATTATAGCTACGAAAATGACGACGGAGCGAGTAGCTTTCAAATCGACCGCATCCAGATTAAATCTAACGACTCCATCTCTGATCTGGTGAGCATACTTCGTTTTATTGTTTTTGTTTTCTTTTCTTTCCTTCTTTGTTAAAATCAATCACTCGCTCTCTTTGTTATGAAGTTGGTCATTTCCTGTATATTTTCATCTCTTACTCGGTGCATGTTGCTCTTTCTTCTGCTCCTCTCTCTCTCTCATGAAGAGAATCTGATGAAATATTTTCTTTTCATTTCTTTCCCAGCCAGTTTACATAACTTTATTTTATGTTTGTAATGCCATTAAGAAAGTGACAGCAAACAATATTTATTCGGCTTTTGTTGTTGTCATAAACAGCCAGAATTGTCCCTATTCATAATATAATGAGATCCATAGTTAACGTGTGTGCGGAATTTTAAATGCTGCACTGGATAAACTGAGGTGATGATAAAATGTCAGAGAGTTTTCAAGATTTTAAGATACCCCCATGATGCTTGTTTACAAACAAACACCAGGCAGAAATGAGTTTTAATCATGCAAACAAAGATTGACCTTTGAAAATGTAGACACACTCAAAGAAAACTGATATTGGTTTGTCACTAACTGTTAAGCCCCAGTCTGCTTGCCAGTCCATTGTTACCTTGATTAAAGGTAAATAGGTCTGCTTGTCCCTATTTCAATTACCGTATACCACAGTACGTTTAAAAAGTGTGCCCTTAATAAATTGGCATCTTACACAAAAGCCAATTACAAAGGCTTAACTTTTTTGTGGACAGCACACCTTAAATTTGGAGGGTTTTTTTTCTCTCAGTACAAATTCTTTTCTGTAAGTATCCACCGTTATTCTTTTGTTCCTTCTGTAAAGGTAGATATCATCAGATTTAAATGGATGACAAAAACTCCTGTGTTTCATGATTAAACATAAAAATAAATAATGAAGGAAACAGATCAATGCCTATTGCTTAACGCGATCTGTGTCATGCCTCACTGCACAGGTAAACTACAAAAATAAAACCATGCTGCTTTTCTAAATTTAGAACCTTGTGTTTGTTCAATACCTGGTTGCCACGGCAACAACACAAAACTAAAAAGCTTTCCCTTTAAATGAGTATAGGTACACAGTGCTAAAATAGTTTTCACATTGTGGCATTAATATCGTATGATACCTGAATCTCCAAAATTAAAAAGAATAGACAGAGAGAAATGGATAATTGGTTATATAGATTTTTCTCCTCGCTTTAAATGAATGAGTTAAGCCCTTTGTTTGCTGTTGTTCAGCCAGGTAGATTCAATGCCGGTATTATCATATTATAAATACTTATTGATCAGAGCCATTGAACTCAGCCAATAACACATGCCCAGACAGGTACATAATTACGTAGGATGCGGACATGTATCAACCTGCAGCGATTTTATACACACTGATATTTTATTCCATAAACTAGTTTCTATATCGAAAAGCTTTAGTCAAGGTGGCAATATTTCTTTCTCTGTGATATATATATTTTTTTTGGGGTCCTATTAATGTGACCCGGTTTTTGTGATAATTTGACATTATTTATATCATCATCCGTCCAAAATGATTAAGTTTGAAAGAACTGGATTTACAACATATCGTGTAAGTATTTTTACTTCTAAGGTTTTCTAATTAAAAAGTAAACGAAGGCAGGTGTAAATAATTACTTTTTTATTTGAAATTCTTTGACAAATTAAATTTCTGAAAAGAAAAGTTTTTTGAGAGGGAAACTGACTTGTTACTTCAGTAAGGTTATCTTTATTCTGTTGTGCTTTCAAGAAAGTTTCAGTTTTTGTAGTTTTAAACCATTTGAAAGATTCAGTAAAAATGTTTTTTGATTGATTTTTTTTTTTTAAATTGTTCCATGTTAGATTCTGTTTTTGTTTTTTGGGTTGTTTATTTTGCAAATCAAATGTATAACTTAGTAAATATGAATGAAAACTGTAATTGTAAAATGAAAAATAAAATCTTTACCGGTATATTAAAAATTTAATACATTGAAGGTTAAAATATGATTGAAAATTAAATTCTGATCTTCACCATTTATATTATGTGAAATTTTTGAGCAGTTAGAAAATATCTAAAAATAGAGCAGCACCTTCGCTGTTGTCACCTGTTAGTAGGTAAAATATAGGTAAATCCAACTCAAAACTGAGCTGATAGGACATAAGGTAGATATGATATCTACATAGGTCAATAATCGAAGTAGGTCACATGGTATCTAATAAACTTTTATCGGTTTACATATCCCAGCCTCTTCATTTTGAAAAAAAATTACAAAAGTCATACTAAACACTTCTCTATGCTTTCATAAATTTCCCTAATAAATGTTTTATGCTAATGTTTTGATGGCGAATGAAGACTGCCATTGGCTAACAGGTTGATTGTCTCTGAGCCTGGTATTGATTTATAAATTTTCCACCTTGAACTCGGCAGCATTACTAATTGTGCTTAATGTAACAGTATGTCCTTGTCTGATTTGTTGTCATCAATGGATGATGCTTCAGCAGTCATACCTGGTCGAGGCTCAGGTAGCACCAAGCATCTGTAGGGCAGGCGAGTCTGCCATTAACTCTAGCTGTAAATTGTAATCAAATTAATTCACTGCTGTCATTCACTGATGCCAAATCAAGTGAGAGTGAGCCATCTGCTCCTTATTACTACATGTAGCCCGTTGATTATTGTGTCATCAATCCTGATGATCGTTCACTTGGCTCATTTGCCCCAAGAGAGACACTTTTGGATTTGCCTATATCAATGATTTTAATGAGTCTATTGTTTTTAAGGGTTTATGATTTGGGCATATATGTAGATGTAAAAAATACATGTTAAGATTAAAAAAGAAGGTTATAGTGATAGTAAATCAAACTCAAGGGTTTTTTATTGGGGACTTAAAATTTTACCTGTCTTTTAATTAGGTGTACCTGTACTTTTTTTAATACCTGGTATGAAAGCCAGAATATCAAAAAATAAGAATTAAACAATCAGTGGGGAGTCCTATCCCCAGTCATTTTTCTGTGCTGCTTTATAATTGTTCAAAGAAACAATTACTGTCTCTGTTCTTTAATTTTTCTTTCTATCATTCAATATACATCTTGAATTATTTCTTCTCTCTCAGTCATTCTTTCCTCTCTTCATTCCCTCTTTCTTTGTAAATATTTATAGCCTACATGTAATACCAGAATCACCATATCTGCGGCATTCTTATCTAATTTCAAGTTGACAATCTGGTCCCGAGTTATTTCAAAAGGTGTGATGATGAATAAATAATGAAGTTTATTAGAGACTTATTTAATTAGTAACATGACGATTTTTTCTATTTATAGCTGAACCCCATCATTGCTCAGACCACATCTGCTTCTTCCATGAGTCCTGACTCACAGACAGGCATCATCGGCAGTACAGCCTCCAGTCCATATAATGATGTAAGTAACAGGCAATATCATTTTTACGGACCTTTTTTTAAACATTGACTTGTCCACAAAATGTGGATTTTATGGATTGAATTTTGTATATTTTTAGGAGTGGTGAATTAACAAGTGTTGTTGAATATTTAATGTTGTTTTTTTTAAACAAAAAGCTTCATTGTTTGTCTTTGTTTAATATCTGAATATTAAAGAATGTCATGCATTACATTTTAATAAGGCTTTTGTTTGCAAGCAAGCTCAAATGTTATATCAAATACTGCACTGTGGAATAAAGGGCACCTTTCTTTTTGTAATATAATAATATTTAATAAATAGTCAAGTTTGTCATGCAATAATGTGTCACACATATCAAGCAGGTAACTGTGATATGGACTCTTGGAGTGAGTGATATCAACCTAGATTGATATCACCGAATGTTGTTATCATGTTATGACAGCGGTCAGACAGTTCACTCAAACTGCCATGCTAAGCCATCAGGCCTTGGCTCCGAGCTGGGGCCGGAATCAATCAGTGTTTGTAATTGCCTAATCAGTATTGATTGATTACCACTGATTTGTAATCTAATTGTTGTTGACACATTTTGGTGTGTATATATACTGGCCCACAAGGTAACCCAGTATTCATTATCTACGCCACCACCGAGATAACAACATGATTTGGGTAATTGTTTTTATTTGCTATTATACACATGTAGCACTATGTAAATAGTAACTTATATTGACTTTAACTTAGTAATATTAATTTCTAGTTAATTTTGATTTTTTTTTGGGGGGGGGGGTCTTTTATTTTTACTTTTTCAATAGAATTTATGTATTTAATCATAAAATGTGCTCATGGTACATAAATGGAATTTTAGTATGAACATAGTAATATTCATTTCTAGTTGATGTAGAATTTTTTTGGGGGGGTGGCTTTTATTTTTACTTGTTCAATAGAATTTATGTATTTAATCGTAAAATGTGATCATTGTACATAAATGGAATTTTTGTAATATTTTTTAGCAGAAAATTTGGAAACATCAAATTAATCAGTCGTAATCATTCTAATTTGGACTATTGCTAGACCCTCTTTTCTTGCTTGTTTGGTTTTTTTTTGGTGAGACTTTCATTATTGGAGAAGAACTCATTGTAAGACTATTTGATCTGACATTTGTTTCTATTTGCAGACCATCACATCACCCCCACCATATTCACCACACACAAGTATGCAGTCACCCAGCCCATCAGTTCCATCAAAGTAAGTACCAAAGAATTTCTCATTAATGAATGGACATTTTCCATCTCCAACTTAATAGTTGTATTGTACATGAATGTAGTCTAGATTTAATCTGTAAATGAATTAGTATCGTGACTCTCCACATAGTAATTGAATGTCTAGGCAAGGCCATCTGTGCTTGAACAAGTGCAAGACTACTTAACTTATTGACAACATTTGTCTGGTCTTTGAGTCAGCAATAAATATCACTAAAACTTGCCATCATTCTCTGAAAAAAAAATTATACATGGGTCTCATCATATGACTTTGAAAACTCTCTTAAATTGAAAAGTATTATTTTTCCATAGAATTATTCACAGTAAAAAAAAAAATTATTGAATACAAAATGTAAACAATGTTTCATTTTTAAGTCGTACTTTAAAAACAAATTCCTGTGATGTTCTAAAAGTGAATTTTTCCCCTTTTAATTTGTAAAGGTGACATAGGTATGGCAAAAAAAAACTCCATTCTTTGTTGTGATCAGGTTTTGTGTATGATGTCGTTATTATGGCCCCAATGTGTAATTTAAATTCTGAGTAACGGTACAGTTGGTTTTGTTTAATGACAAAGGGGGCTTATATCTTGTAAATAATCATAAAAGCAGGCTTAAACTTGAATCTACCTGAGCTGTCCTTTGTCAATACGGGGAAGGTCCCGTTAAAGCTTTAAAATGAATTCAGGTGAAGTCAACATTAATCCAGGATTTTTTTTTTCTCTTTTATCCTCTTTTAAAATTTGGCCAGATTTCAAATATTTTAGGGGTTTTTTTTTTCACCTTTCAACAATAATATAGGCTCATATATCAGAGTTGATAAAATATTTCTCTTGTTCACATATCATAAAAAGTTACCAATATTTTTGGTACCATTTCCCCCCATTCATAGAAATGGACTGCTCCAACTTAATGATTGCACTAGATGTAAATATTTGCTTAAGTGGAGTATAATGGCTTCTCGTGGAACAACGCCAATAGACCGTTAATCAATAAGAAATCCATAATGGAAAAAAGTTTAAAGCACACAAAATCAATACCGTGAAAATGTGTCGAGGCAGAACGCTTTTAAATTCTGTCATATACGGCACCTAACAAGCCGAGAATCTAGGTCAAGGTGTTTAAAATTCAAAGTATACCTGTCAATAGAAGAGTTGGTATACTCCTGAAAAATGTAAATAAAGGCATGGCAGACTCGTGTGATCAGACATATATCAAACATACAGGCGACGTTATCTCCAAAGTAAATCCAAAGACATTAATAAATTTCCATACTATACCTGTTGAAATGTCTATAGACGATCACTTATCTGTGTCGCCATGTTTGAGTACCTTCCCATCTCAGTGGCCATACGTGCAGATCTAGTCCAAATCTATAGCCCTTCACAATATGGTATTTGGTGACACCTCCATATAAGTGAAAGATTCTGGAGTTGGACATCAAACAGCAATGCAACCGACCAGCATTACTAATATTTTTCTGGCTTTTGTTTCACAGCACAGACTATGCAGGCGATTACGGGTTTCAGATCTCCTTTTCTCAGCCATCAAAAGAGACCAAGTCAACCACCTGGACAGTAAGTTGATATTTGTTGATTATTCTTTTTTCCATCCCGAAATGAAAACAAACAACCAAAAAACATCAGCTTTATTAAAGTTATTATAAGTTAATTAAACAAAAAACTGTTTGAATTGGTTTAATGGTATTTTGTGACAAAAGAAATAAACTTATGCTGTTTTACTTTTTCTCTCTCCAGTACTCAGAGCAGCTCAAGAAGCTGTACGTGCGCATGGCCACCACATGTCCCGTGCGGTTCAAGTGTGCCCGACAGCCCGTGCAGGGTTGTGTAATTAAAGCGATGCCCATATTCATGAAACCAGAGCACGTACAAGAAACAGTGAAAAGATGCCCCAATCATGCAACTTCCAAGGAGCACAACGAAAGTAAGTGTAACTCGAACTTATTGATATTACTGGAGGACTGCTAGAGTGGACAAAAGAAATGACCAGTGTTATTTGAAATTTGGGTATTTAGGGTGTTGATGTAAGGAATTAAGGTGAGAATCAGATAGATCACCTATTGACACTAGGGATAATCCTGTTGGGTAACACTAAATAAGAATGGATCATTTAATCCGTTGTAAATTGATTTGTCAATTCTGATGTTTACATCAAAAGTTTTTGTCCTCATTGTGTTGCATGGGATAGGGTGAACTATTTTTCTATATAAGTCTACTATAAGAGTCTATTTTGTTGATGTGACTCCCCAAAGATCTGATGCAAAAGAAAATAAATTGACATGTATTGAAAAGAGAGAATTAAAATATCTCGTGGAACATCAATACTGAAATTAT
>JACSZP010007264.1:3162-13174 GCA_016161895.1 Pinna nobilis | reverse complement strand
GAGTATGTGTTGTTGTTGTGTGGATATGTATGTGTATGAATCTGTGTGTATGCGTCTTTGGGTATGTGTTGTTGTTGTGTGGATATGTATGTGTATGAGTCTGTGTGTGTGTGTGTGCGTCTTTGGGTATGTGTTGTTGTTGTGTGGATATGTATGTGTATGAGTCTGTGTGTGTGCATCTTTGGGTATGTGTTGTTGTTGTGTGGATATGTATGTGTGCGAGTCTCTGTGTGTGTGCGTCTTTGAGTATGTGTTGTTGTTGTGTGGATATGTATGTGTATGAGTCTGTGTGTGAGCGTCTTTGGGTATGTGTTGTTGTTGTGTGGATATGTATGTGTATGAGTGTGTGTGTGTGTGCGTCTTTTGGTATGTGTTGTTGTTGTGTGGATATGTATGTGTGCGAGTCTGTGTGTGTGTGTGCGTCTTTGAGTATGTGTTGTTGTTGTGTGGATATGTATGTGTATGAGTCTGTGTGTGTAGTTTATAAAATATATGTTTATAAACAGATATATAGATATCTACATTGCGCAATTTACAGTCTGCCCACTATACCGACGTGATAATTCGTCAACGGAACAACAACGAATAAATAAAGAATAATTTTTATTGAGAAATATCAACCGAAACTAAATAGGTCTTAAATACGATACGTAGATACACACAGTGTAACTGAATTACCTCCCTTGTTACTAAGGACTATTGTAACGTCAAGATACCATTGACAACGTTTATATGTTCATCCATGAATATCTCTACAGATGTGAAACCGGTTGGAGAAAAATGTATTATTTATAATTTCATAATGTACTTTCGATAAAATGTAAAGTGTAAAATAACTTTACATTAAATTTTTAGAGCATTTTCAGAGATCTCTCTCTCTCTCTCTCTCTCTCTCTCTCTCTCTCTATATATATATATATATATTCGTTTAAATATAATAGACCTATCATTACCCTTTGCTGTCAACAGAGTTAAACGAAGGCAATTGTCCCTTTTGTGTGTTCCATAGAATTTGTTCACCGGAACTGTGACGTCTCCGTAGGCGTTCCTTAATAGAGCTATCATCCACCTGTGAAATTGTTAAAAAGAGTAATCAGAATTATATATAATCGACGAATGTATCTAATTATCCAAAAGGAGCTGGGCATTACGTAAGTTACGAAGGCATACTAACATAACCGACATCAGGCGAAACAAGACCTACATAACAGATATGAGTTACTCATGTAACCTACATAACCAACAAGAGTCGTACCGAGACCTACACGACAGACATGAATCGTTACTGATACCTACATTACAGACTTGGGAGTTTAGTGAAATCGACATAGCCAACACCACGCGTACCGAGAGCTACATGACAAACATGAGTGACTCATGTAAAAAAAAGTTGACAGTAGCAGACACCAACGGGGCAATCAATAATTAAAAAAAACAAAGACAGACGAAACCATGGCCAAATAAAAAAGAGTTAACACAAACAGCTATCAACACAACAAGACGTGTAAATTAGAAAAATAGAGTAACACGAATCCCAACAAAAACAGGGGTGCGTTCAGGTGCTCCGGAAGGGTTAGTAACCCCTGCTCCGCGCGCGGCATCCGTCGTGTCACTATATCTTAAATCCGAGAAAATGTTTATTTCGGTAATAGTCGTAATCGATAAGAAACGGTCGGAATTAGGTATACGACAAGGGGAACACACAACCTATCAACTATAAAATTCAATATTTCATAACGATCAAACAGGTCATTGTGTTGACCGTAAAACTTTAAAAGAGTAACACGTGCCTCACAAAAAAAAACAAAAAACAACTGGGGGTGAGTTCAGGCTACGGAAGGCCATGACACCTATATGACAACACGAGTCGTACTAAGGCCTGTATGACAGACGTGAGTGACTCATGTAACCTACATAACAACACGGGTGGAACTGAGACCTACTTGACAGACACGAGTCGTTACTGAGACCTATATGACAGACACGAGTCCTTACTGAGACCTACATGACAGACACGAGTCTTTATTGAGACCTACATGATAGACATGAGTCGTTACTGACACCTACATGACAGACCCGAGTCCTTACTGATACCTACACGACAGATACGAGTCGTATTAGACCTATATATCAGACAGGAGATGTAACTGAGACCTACATGCCAGACACGAGCCGTTACTGAGACCTACATGACAGATACTAGTCGATACTGAGACCTGTATAGCAGACACGAGTCGTTACTGAGATCCACATGACAGACAGGAGTCGTTCCTGAGACCCACATGACAGACACGAGACTTTACTGAGACCTACATGACAGATACGATTCTTTACATGATAGACACGAGTCGTTTCTGAGACCTGCAAACAGACACGAGTCGTAACTGAGACATACATGACAGATACGAGTCTTTACTGAGACCTACATGATAGACACGAATCGTTACTGAGACCTACATGATAGACATGAATCGTTACTGAGACCTACATGATAGACACGAACCGTTACTGAGACCTACATGATAGACACGAATCGTTACGGAGACCTACACAACAGACACGAGTCGGTACTGAGACTTACATGACAGACACGAGTCTTTACTGAAACCTACAAGACAGACACGAGTCGTTACTGAGATCTACATGACAGACACGAGTCGTAACTGAGACCTACATGACCGACACGAATCGTACCAAGACATGCATGGTATAAGTGCTCCTTTACTGAAACTGACTTGACAGACTTGAGTCGTTACTGAGTGTCATGATATACGTGCCATGAGATAGACGTGCCACATACTCAGTCTCCATAACAGCCCATCAAAGATCCTAGACGTTTTACTGTTTAAAGAGTATCTTAAGGAAATAAAACATTATAGACTGGGATGTTTTGTTTTTATATGACCTTCGAACCCAGCACATTGCCAACACATTTGGATGATTGAATGGTTGTTTAACGTCTCACTTAAGACTCTTTCACTTATATGGAGACGTCACCGTGAAGCAGTGAAAGGCGACAACTTTTGCCTATGACAATTGGGCATGGAAAGTTCTTCAACGTGCCGACACCTACTGTAAGATGGGCCTCTGTTTTTCCTGTCTCATCCAAAAAATCATCGACAATGAGGATCGGATTCGAACTCTCGACCTCACGGTCAGAAGGCGAACAATCTAAGCACTAGGCGGCGGCGGCCCCCACCTCCATCAGAACTGACATAACACTAGTAACAGGTTATTTTCTTGCTTTTTAAAGTATGAATGAAAATATTTCCGATAACCGTTAAAAGCAAAGATTTTAGAAATAATCACTGACCTTTAACCAATTAATTCTCAACTAAAGTCCACACAATACATCTGCTGTGTATAGTTACTATAGTAATGTGATCAGAAACAACATGAAAACATAATGGTAAATAATATAAACGTCAGCTACATATTCTTCTAATGTTGTTAGTGTAATCAAGTGACTGATGCTGGTTGAAACAAAGAGTAAATTGTTTATGTCTACAGTATAACACATACACATGTATCAATATTTAACTAAGACCAAGCTTCGCGTGTATATCTAACATTTCTGACACTAACCTGTAGTGACTCCATTCTTCGGTGCAGATACTGCTTTAATTCATAAACATCCACTCATCACCAATGCACTTTATACTTGTCGTATCACAGATCCAAGTATTTTCTATGCAGTTAATATTTCAGCAGAAGACGGAAACGGGTCACATGACGAGGGTAACATCGCTAGGGTTAAAATAAAACAAGGCTTGTCAGTTAGCATATGTGCGTGGTGATTTCCCTAGTATGTTCACTCGAGGGTGAACTAGATGTTCGTAAAACTGTAATAAGCGAATTTACCTGAATTCTTTTACAGCCATTTGTCAAATACCTGTAAACAAGTGTTTTAGATTATATTACAGATATGTATGGCGAAATTTCATTCTCTCTTACTTGAACCTAAAGGTACAAATTATTTAAGTGTTGATGGTCGTCATATTTGAAACATTACGTTAGAAAACCTATACATGAATAAGCTTTGATAATTTCTTTGTGGCTCACATGGTATGTAAACTTTAGTATTTTAGAGACACTTTTCTAGAGGTTTTCCTTTTACACTTGCGATGTGTTTGGCATACAAATAAAAAGGGGAGGGTACTATTTCCTCCTAGATGCCTGGTTACATTCCCTTTGGGATTCATAATTGTTTTTCATGTCGATATCTCTAAATTTGTGTATGTAATATGAAGAGAAGTTTGTAATATTCCTATGAACTTCATTCTTAAGTTCCATAGACGATCAACTGCAGAAAAGTGAGAGGAGTGTGATAAATATTGATTCTTGATCCCATAGAAAAGTAAGCATATGTACAAGAAGAAAGAAACGAATATTTAACACTCAATTATAGTCTACTAGACATTCATACAAACGGACAATATGTTATGGTCGAGAGACATATCAAAATTGACGATAAAGTCAAAAATTTATATTATGTATACCAAGTATTCAGATTTTACCCAAAGCAAGAATTATTTAATCAGACAATTCACTAAATACATTAACAATAAAAAAGAATCTATATCAAATTGCTATAGAACGTAAAATTCACGGAGTTAAAATACATGTATAAACCCAAACGAAAAAAAATAATTAAAAGCCAAAAGTAAAATTTCGTTACAAACAACCAATGGTATTTTAGAGAAAATGTCCAGTAGCTCAATCCTGCTGAATAGGCATTTGTAAATGTCCATGAAAATTATAAGATAAGCGAATAGGAATAAAAGTAGATTACTCAACTTGCCCACATACTAGTAATCATGATATCATTTTATGAATTAACATTCTCTTTTTAAGAACCGATTAAGTGGATAGTACTACGAAAGACATTTCATTCAAGAAATCTCTTCTGTTAGGATATCTGTCTTTTGCTTTTGTTTCTTTGTTTTTTTTTTAAATTTTTGTTCTGTTTCACACCCGCTAAATTATCTCTTTGTCATATGATGGCAACCAGTTTTCATCGGTGTAGGAGAAAATCCGGTTACGAATAAACCAGGTGGAGACCATCAGTTTTCCTAGCAAGCTTTTTCACATCTTCAATTTAGGTTTCAGCGAGACTTGACCAGTGGTGAGATACAGAATGGTTAAGGTATCGACATCTCCCTTATCTTCCGTAAAATAAACTTATTCTCAGAAATGTTGAGAGTATCATTCACATACAAATGTAAATGTGCCTGTATTTGCGACTTAAAACAGAAGAAATAGTTTATCATAACTCCTAAAGAAAAATGTCTACATTGTCAGGTGATGGCAACTGATTCAAGAGGAAGGAGGACATCCCCTGCTACAGGTCAGCAGGTAAAAATATGTTAATATAATAAGTGCGTGTACACAATGTACGTAAGAAATGATGAACGAATACATTGAAATATGATTATAATTCCGCTGGGAATAAACTAGAAGTTTGGGACTCACGACGGGTGTGACAGGATTAACGAAGCATACGATACTGACACGCCCCCGTGTCACCTTATCGCACCACTGAATCTTCGGAATACGTGAGAGGATCAAAAAAGGACACTGACACGCCTCCATGTCACCTCATCAAACGTTGGAATCCTCAGAAAACCTTGCGCTAATTAACAAAGGATACTGACACACTCCCATGTCATCTTATCCCACTGTGAAAGGATTAACAAAGACTACTGACACGCCCCCATGTCATCTGATCATACTTCGGAATCCTCAGAAGACCTTGCGATAATTAACAAAGGATACTGACACGCCCCCGTGTCATCCGATCCCACTCCGGAATCCTTAGAATCCGTGAGAGGTTCAGCAAACAATACTGACACACCCCATGTCACCTCATCAAACTTCAGAATCCCCAGAAGACCTTGCGATATTCAACAAAGGATACTGACACCCCCATATCATCTTATCCCACTTCTGAATCCTCAGAATCTTTGAAAATATCAACAAAGACTACTGACACGCCACCATGACACCTGACCCTCATTCTGAATCCTCAGAATCTGTAAGAGAATCAGCAAACAATACTTGCACGCCCCATGTCACCTGACCCCACTTCTCAATCCTTAGAATCCGCGAGAAGATCCACAAAGGATTCTGACACACACCCATGTCACTTAACCCAACTTTAGAATCCTAAGAAGACCTTGCGATAATCAACAGAGGATACTGACACGCCCCCTTTTTTATCTGACCCCATTTTCTGAATCCCCATAATCCATGACCTGTAAGCAACATTGACACGCACGCATGTCAACTTACTCCACTTCAAAAATCCCCAGAAGTGCCTTCGTGCTGTATATTCATGATATATGTACAATGTATATTGTCTCTTGAATGAATTATAACTTGAGATCTGTCATATGATATTTTAAAAGTGCACAGACGCCTAGGAAAGATAGTCTACATAAATATTCGAGTGAATGAAACGGCGAAGTACGACGTACCAAGATCGGAAGGAAGCACTGTAGCGGAATAGGGAAGTAAAGATACGACTATGTTTAGTCGATGTATATTTGTTTTACATTAGAACGTTTGTTATGTTCATGCGATATCTCGGGAAAAGTAGAAGTGCTGTATAAGGCATACAATCGTCGGCAAAAATCATGTATCTTATTTCAATGTTTAAAGTCCGTATCACTAGGTGGCGCTTAGGTATTTCAATGAATGAAATTTAGTAGAAATGTTCTTCCCATGTGATTACCAGTTGTTTTCTAAATAGTTGTTGTTGTTGTTTTAAGTCTACACCAGAATATTTTACTCATGTGGAAATGTCATTGATGGCCGATGAAGCTCTTCAAAGTTTGACATTGCTCGGCCACTTAGGGCAACAATGGAGTAGTGTGATCTTATATTGACACCTACAGAGAGGCGCCGCCGTGGCCTAGTGGTTAGCATGTTCACCCTCTGATCCTGAAATCGTGGGTTCGAATCAGATCCATGATGTGCTTCGCCGATAATGTCTTTCAGATCAGACAGTAAAAACCGAAGTCCCGTGTCACAGGTGGTGTAAGCACGTTACATATGGCCGTAGAGTAGGAACCCTCTCTACTATACGACCATAAGTGCTGAGCATAGGCAAAATGTGCCGCTCATTATCGGCGCACGGTGACGTTTCTATGTGAAAGATTCTTGAGTAGGACGTTAAACAACAATGCAACCAAGCTACAAAGACATGGAACATCGATTCTTACTATTCGACCCGATGCAAGGTAAAAATGAAGCCGCCTCCCGATTGAGATTCCGATACAGGACTCGCATGATTCAAAGATGGATATGAAATAGAGAAGGATATGTTGTCTTAGTTTACGAGAGTATTAAAGGTATGAACATCTGGAGTACATCCTATATTTAACAAGAGACTGCTAAATACGAACATCTGAAATACACTCTACATTTCATAAGAGAATGACAAATACAAACATCTGAAACTCATCCTATGTTTCTGTTGAGTGAGCCAGATACGTACATCTGATTTTGATGTAATATGTACGTTGGCTTTTTCAATGACGCCATCAGATCAGAAGGATCTTGAAGGTTATTCACTCTCATTGGAAATATGAACAATATCGAGAAAATACCAACTAGATCGTATACTATCCGCGTAAGACATCACAGACAATTGAAAAAGTCTCAGGTGTAAGAAACGTTTTCATTGCAAGACAAGAGACATGTTAATCAAGGAAGTCCATGACTTTTCAGATCAGTTTATAATGTCGCGGTTATTGAAACTCATAAGAGGTAAGTGAGGGAAGTTTTCGGAAGCATTGAAAAAAAGAATGTTCATGTACAGTTACTTCTAGCTAGGGTTGCATTTATAGAATTTTCTGCTATGACTTAAATTTGACACCAATTAACAACAACATTTAAAAGTAACAGATATTGCAGTACGATTAGAATTTGTTCATTGGATGAATCGATGATATGGTTTGCTTTTCTGATGAATTTCACTTTCACTTGAATTCACCGGTGAACAAATCACAATTGTTGTGTACTGAGAATACAAAATCTTGACCATTGTTGAGCGCTGCATGACGACAAAGGGACAGTTTGGTGCGCACTCGTGTCTATTGTTGTAGTTGGACCCTTCTGAAGGGTAAACAGTATCAAAGATCAGTACCGTTGTTTGGAAGAGGTGTAAAAAGGCTATTCATACCTCGAGAATACAAGATATTGCGATTGGTAGTGTATGATTTCAGTTAAATGGACACCCATCATTATTTATAGAGATAATAAATGCAACCTAAAATTATAAAACCTGAGAGATCTTAGATCTATCACGAAAACCCAGAAAGGTTCGCAAACTCGCCAAAATGTCCTTTATGTGAAATGGTCTCAGAATTTGTGGAACCTCAGTAATATAATCTTTATTACACAAGATGTTGAAGGTCATTTCCATTGTTTCACGAGAATGCTTGTTAAGAGAACTAGAAATATATCTACTGTTTCTTTGATTGGATTGCTATTTGACGTCCCAATCAGGATTTTGTCACTTATATGGATATGTCAGCGTGTGCTGTTGAAGGGCGACAAATTGGCCTTTGCTCAACACTTATGGTCATTGGGCAGTGAAGGTTCTTAAACTCGTCGACGCCTACTGTGACACGGACGATAGGTTTTTACTGTCGCATCCTAAAGTCAGGGATAGTCAACTGCAGCGTGGCTTGGATTTGAACCCATATTACGTCGATATCAGAAGGCGGGCGCGCTAACCACTGGGCCACGGCGGTCACTGTATTGTTTCCAAAGATGGTGCGGGCTACAAACATCTGAAATACAATCTTTGATACTTTAATATCTGCCTAAAGATATATCAGAAAACCAGCATGAGAATAAGGGACCTATAGTAAGTATTCCATTGTCACATTGAGATGTAATTGATACATATTCATACACTTTCAACAAATTTCAGAGAGCCCCCGGCTGAATACTTGGCATTATCTCAAGCATTTAGCCTACTATCAATAACTTCAATTCTAGGTCGTGTAAGTCTTCAACTTTTTACCTGTCGAGATTTACGGATGAAAATATTGTTAGAGGTAACACATTTACACACTATGACTGTATAAACATAGCCTGAAGTAAAGTTTTTCACATGTGTAAAATACAAAAATGCATTATTTCGAATCCAATACGCTATATCGTAATGCATGTATTTTTATATACTTTACACGTACATTATTTGCGTATTAATCAAGGCGTACTCATTTGTAATTGAGACATATGAAACCAAATCATCAGTGAGGATATGTTCTCTATTTGTGTGACCTAGATTTGTATTACACATAAGAAGAACAATTGATGCGAGTTGTTACCGGAAGGAAATGGAAGGAAGCATGGCGTGCTATGGTATTCAATCTAAAGTTCATGATCAAGGCCTCTCTTTAATTTTTGAATCTGACTTGAATCAGGAAAATATAATAAAAACGTGTTAAATAGCTATATAACAAGACATAACGAGATATGCATACATTCATACATAGTAATTTGATGGAAGAAGAGGTTGTTGCTAGGTTAATTATAATAACAACAACTTTAAAGTTTTTAATCGGTAGAATCAAATAGTTACCATACATTTTTTCTGCAGAATATTCTGATTAACGTATTGAGTACTATATTGTACCGGAAAACCCTTATCGTGGTTTGCTTTGTTGCTCCTATTATGATTTAAAAACACATCTTTCACTTACATGGGGGTGTCATTGTATGCAGGTGAAGGACGACACATCTGTTCGGCTCCTATGGATGTAGAACAGGGAGGATTGTTTAACGTGCTGACACTTATTGCGACACGGGACATCGGTTTTACTGTCTGCTCCGATGGACAGGGACAACCAACAGCAGCGGGGCGCGGATTCGTACCCACAATGTCACGATCAGAAGGCAAAGACGCTTACCGCGGAGCGACGGCGACATCATCGTAGTACTCGGGGATCTAACTCGATACAAAAGATAATGAATGTACAATTAAGAACGAGATCCG
>JACSZP010007252.1:2889-35113 GCA_016161895.1 Pinna nobilis | reverse complement strand
TTTACAACCTTTTATGTAGATCTAGATATAGATCTATATGTTTAAGTTTGTTTTAAAAAAAAGTTGTGTCGTATTGAATATCATTTAAATAGTAAAATAAAAATTAGGGCCATTTTGACTATCATAAAAATAGCAAAAAATAGTTGGGCCGTTTTGACTATCATGTAAATAATAAAAAAAAAGTTGGGCCGTTTTGACTATCATGTAAATAGTAAAAAGAAGTTGGGCCGTTTTGACTATCATTTAAAGAATAAAATAAAGTTGGGCCGTTTTGGTAGAAGAGTTGGGCCGTTTCGGTAGCAGAGTTGGGCCGTTTTGGTATGGGCCGTTTTGGAATTGGGCCGTTTTGACTATACACCATCGAATCGGAATAAAAAAAGCCTATTATTTTACTATTTTACCATTGTACTTTGAATACTTTCATATGTGTAAACAACAAACAGTGCCATGCACCTTTTTATTTGTGACAATTTTCTCCTGAATGATTAAAATTGAGGTAAAGATACAATGTAAGATTTTTATACTATGTCATTAACAAATGCAAGAAAAAAAATCAGATATTTATAGAAAATCTATCATAAAAAACTTGAATGGAAGAAAATCGAATCGAGACATTAAAATCAAAATCAATCTGAATCGGAGAGCTCCTGAATCACTGCAGCTCTATTCATGTATCATGTGATACCTTTAATGTTTGTGCAATACTAGTGCAATAAAAGTTATTGGACGACACTCTACGTAACCTTCCCGCGGAAATGATGATAGCACTGGATATCATCCTCTAGCATCATTCCATCACTAATAGAAACAATAGTTCAGCACAAATATTATGGGATATCATATGGTACATAATAAAGTCCCATTGACGAAGTGGCTCTATGGACATTTATGCCAGATAGACCACTTTTTTTTAAAGCATTTATTGGATAAGTACACTGAATGTACCAGAAACATGTTTCTGGCATCCTGTTACCATTGCTGGGTATTCACAATGGACCACTAATGTTGTTCAGACTTATTAAACTTGGACATTGGATATATCAGACAGAACTAAACGTAGAATGGAACATCAAATTTTGATGAAATTTTGTTAACATCATACAAACATTTTTTGAAAAGTCAGTACACCTTGTAAAGACATCAGTCAAAACAACAAACACAATTACATTTTTCATGGGTTATATTTTTGTAAATCTAATTACCAAAATAAAATAAGATCCCATCAATTTTGTTATATAGGTGTAGGTCACAATTGATGTCATTTGATTCTATTATTACATCAAATTTGTTCTATCAGATCACAAATCAATCAACAAACCAATCATTTCATATCTCACGTGAAAATAGTGCTTCATGTGTTTCACTAAAAGTCATAATTGACAGTTTTTCATTAATTTTTTTCTTTTTGATGTACGCTTTACTCTTCTGTATCAATACCACAGTCATGCATTTAACTTTGATCAACTTTACTGTTTTCATGACTTTTTGATATTTTGTTTTTCCAACACAGATAATTAACTTAGTGTCTCTCTGCTAATTGTGCAGCTTGGCTACATTACAGACTTTTGCATTCTGTATTACCGTACCTGCCAGCAGTGCTGCTGCAAAATGCCATTCATACAGGTTAAATACACCTTTGTTGCCAAAAGTCACCAAGAAGCCAATGTACAAAATGCCACTCTTACAGGTTAAAAACACCTTTGTTGCCAAAAGTTACTAAGAAGTTAAATGAATCAAATTAAACTTTAGAAGGTCAGAAATGTTGTTAGCCAAAATACTTCTGAAAATTTAGTGTATGTGAAGATATAGTAAAGATACAGTGCTTTAACTCAATTCAAATCTTTCCTCATAGACATTCAATGGACATAAAGCAAACAAAGATTAAGCTAACACTGATATTGCTTAGTGGTTAGCATATTTACCCTCTGATCCAGGGGCCATTTTCACAAAAAATCTTATGATCAAAATCACTCTTAATCGTAAATTAGCGATTTTTCATTTGATTATTTTTTGTACATTTTACGATAAAACTGACCATTTGTGATAAAAATGATTTATATAAGTAATATAATTCAGATTGTGACTATATTTAATTGCATTTAGAATTTGTCAAATAAACAATATTAAAATTTCATACACTTATGACTAAAACTGATTTTTATCGTAAGATTATTTGTGAAAAAAAGCCACAGAAATCATTTAAGTCAGAATCTGCACAGCAATGGAGTTGGCCGTCCATGTCCTTTGGATGAGACAGTAACAACCACAGTCTCATGTCACAGTAGGTATTAACATGTTAAAGAACCCTTCCTGCTCTACGGCCATAAGTGACCAGCAAAGGCCAAATTAGTCATCCTTCAATGGCATATGATTATGTCTCCAAATAAATGAATGATTATTAAGTGGGACAATAAGCAAACATACAGTTAACCAACCGATCTAAACCGTAAAACCTTGTCTCCAAACATCAAACCTTGTCCCAACCATCAAACCTTGTCTCCAATCATAAAACCTTGACTCCAACCATCAAACCTTGACTCCAACCATAAAACATTATCTCCAACCATCAAACCTCGACTCCAACCATCAAACCTTGACTCCAAACATCAAACCTTGACTCCAACCATAAAATATTATCTCCAACCATCAAACCTCGACTCCAACCATAAAACATTGTCTCCAACCATCAAACCTTGACTCCAACCATAAAACCATGTCTCCAACCACCAAACCTTGTCTCAAACCATAAAACTTTGACTCCAACCATAAAACCTTGACTCCAACCATCAAACCTTGACTCCAACCATAAAACCTTGACTCCAACCATCAAACCTTGACTCCAACCATCAAACCTTGACTCCAACCATCAAACCTTGTCTCCAACCATCAAACCTTGTCCCAACCATCAAACCTTGTCCCAACCATCAAACTTTGTCTCCAATCATAAAACCTTGACTCCAACCATAAAACCTTGACTCCAACCATCAAACCTTGACTCCAACCATCAAACCTTGACTCCAACAACCTTGACTCCAACCATCAAACCTCGACTCCAACCATCAAACCTTGATTTCATTTGTATACTTGAATACCTCAAACTTGGCAAAAGGTCAATGTCTATGAAAAAATTGTGAAACCTTCAAAAGAGTTAAAACTCTTTTCAACAAACCTCTCAAACTTGAACTGTATCTGGCCAACAGTCTGTCTGAAGCATCCTATGCAATCAAACCTGTTTTTTGAGACCACCAATGAGAAGGAACAAAATGGGTTTCATATGACGGGTGGTCTCTTAATTCATCTGATTTATATTGGAAAAGGCCAATTTTGGAACCATACATTTAGGTCAAATATAACAGGTAGTCCTTTAATTCAGTGGGTTGCTAAGGCAGGTAAGATTGTATCAATAATGACTCTCTAGCTGAACAGACAGAATCATTAATTTTGAAGAAAAAATAATTGTCCACTGAAGGACAAATCACTGATGAAAATGTGACATTTGAAAATAAAGAATACTCAGATGATGGGTTGTTTGTTTTTCTTAATCAAATACTTAAGTTGCCACAGTGACAATGCTCATAGAGTGGTTATAGCACATGTAGATCAAAGAGTACAGGTGAGCTAAGAATATTGAGGCCTCTAGTCAAAGCTGTGAAACAGACACTTTTTTATTGAATTTAATTCAATTTACACATCTGTTCTCAATGGAAAATCAGCTGTTTGCACCAAGTTTACTTGGCTGGGAATAGACAGACAGCATTTGAACACAACTCACGTCAATGTTTATTTTTACAAAACTAAATCAAAACAGTTGGCCTACCTAGTGACATCTAATATAAGGCATTCTTTAATCTAAATCAATCTCCCCCATGTTACATATATATACATAGACTGCATGTGGCCACCCTCAGGTACATGTAAATATTTAAATTGAGCAGATTTCTGGCAGGAAACAGCACATGATCTATTCCCGTTTTGTTTTTTCTTTTCAATTTTAAACGTGTCTTGTATCACTTGAAATGTAATTATTTTGTGTAAATTAGTGCAAATTTTATTTTAATTATTTGTAACCAACAAATCACTCTATACTGAGAGGGCTTACACTGCTGGTTATTTTCACTATTTCACAATGGATAGCATATGTTTGCCTCATCTTAATTTCACCTAAAGTCATTGCAATTTCATGGATAGTAAGTAAAGCAAAACCTGCTTTTAAAGCGAACATTTGTATTGAAGACCACTTTGCTGCTCCCAATGGTACCATTTCATTTGTGTACAAATCAATCCCTGTATATGTAGTCGTCAATGCTTCAATTATGCACTGGCAATTTTATAAATGGTGATATTTTTGTATTTGTATTGTTGTTTACATCCCACTCAAGAAACTTTCATTCATATGGAGACATCACCGTGCGCTGGTGAAGGGCAACAAATTTTGCCCATGCTCCGCACTTATGGCTGTAGAGCAGGGAGGGTTCTTTAACGTGCCAACACCTACTGTGACACAGGGCCTCAATTTTTACTGTCTCATCTGAAAGATAGAGACTGCCAACCGCAGAGTGGCGCTGCATGGATTTGAACCCCGGACCCTTCGATTTGAAGTCAAGCATGCTAACCACTTGGCCATGGAGG
The DNA here is from genome assembly GCA_016161895.1 of Pinna nobilis. NCBI lineage: Eukaryota > Metazoa > Mollusca > Bivalvia > Pterioida > Pinnidae > Pinna > Pinna nobilis. The sequence continues at coordinate 30,484 of JACSZP010007252.1, read as the reverse complement.
CCCCAATGGGGATATCTATATGTATCATTATAAGTAAATAGTTGAAGAGTTAATTTGACAATAATATGTACCGAAGAATATAATCACTGACAAAAAGTATCATATAGCTCTAAAATGTTGTAACCCATTTCATTTTTTTTAAAATGGCCTATATATATACTTGTGGTCTTTATACAGAGGTGACCTTTATGATAAGTGTGGCTACAACAGCCATATTCTATATCCTTTGTTCACTGAGTTCTGATATTAAGACTAGACAGTTGCTTGTAGAGTCCAACTCAAGAACCATCCACCTTGATTTTTACTGTCTGGTTGAAAGGTAACGAGAAGTCAACATTTTCTGCCAAAAGGATTCAAACCTACAACCTCTTGTTCTGAAGATGATGGCTTTCAGGGTTTAAATGATAGGTGCACTTTAAGCTTAACAGTAGCTAATCCATCATAACATTGGGGTCTCTCTTTCAAACCACCTCTCTTCCATGTCTTATTCCGCCTTATGTTCTATCTATTTATTTGTTTTCTCAAAAGTTTTTTTTACCTCTTTGAACACTTAATTTTTTAGTTTTTTTAAATTTTTATGTTGATGTTCCATGTATCACCCAAGTATCTTTTACTCAATGGAGATATCCCCAAATGATGGACATATTGCAGGGCTTCAAATATTAAATGATTTATATTTGGCACTTACAGCCTATGGGCAATGAGAACTACATTAGCACAGGCCACTGTGGCATGAGACCTCACTTTTTACTGTCTCATTCAATGGAAAGGAAAGAGTCAGTCACACCCTCGGCCAACTTTCAGTTTCACTTTGTCATGCCAGCATCAAGCTGATGCATAATCCATAAATTCTGACATACAGTCAAACCTGTTTTAAGAGACCATCCAAGGGAAGGAGCAAAAAGGGTCACATATGACAGGTGGTCTCTCAATTCAGGTGATCTATATAGGAAAAAAACAATTTTGGGAACCACTCATTTAGGTCACATAAGACAAGTAATCCGTTAACTCAGTAGATCACTTAGACAGGTTAGACTGTATATCAAAATCTTTATTGTTCACTGTGAGGGATCTTTGGCATGCCACCTGCCAATTGTTTTCTGGGGACCTCATTTTAAACTGTCTTGTCTAAATTTTACTGTCCCTTTATGTAAATAGAAAACCATGCAGCTTACCAGAAAATTTGCTCATAAACAATTACTAAGCATAATTTACATGTGATATAACTGCCGTATTACTCAGATCAAAGAGTCGAATGTGCAGAGTATTGGAGGAAAAAAATCAAGACAAATCCTTTTACCGTGTTATCATCCTACACAGATCCACAATTTAACAGGAAAATTTGAATAAATCGTACATTAAACTGAAATACAACAGACACCAGGGAATGGAGTTACAGTTATACTACAGTACTGGTTTCATCTGGCTATTTCTGAGAGACTTTACGACCATCACAAATCACTCTATAGCCTTATCTTGTGTAAGAGCGATCATATATCAAATTGAATTTTAACAAGCCTATATATATATCCTTGCATCTAAGATATCTATTACTTGTTACAAAATCAACAAAACAGCTGGTTTTTTATCTTTGTGTTTGTAACAACATGTTGTCAATACCTCTCAAGGTCACGGAGCATCTTATATAAGTGTGCTAGCTTCTACTGTGCAATAATGATCCAAGGCCAAAATTTCCACTTTCACTCCTTTGAGCATTTTAACACATGATCCCAGAATGAATTATAAGAAATAATTACATGTACTGGTATTAATTTTGTTTAAAGACCCTAAATCCCCGGTTTCTGTTATGTATACCAGTTTTTATGTTCTGGACTATTTTGGTGCTTTATATTTCCAGTTTATTTTGGGTAAATATAGAAAAATTTAAATAGTCTTCCTCTGACTAAAATGAATTTGCAAAAATTGCTTCCCTCCTCTTAATCCATAAGATTTGATAATAATTGTGAAAATTATATTATAGTGGATCTGCAAAAAGTGAGTTAATTTCGTGCATGTAATTTTTTAAGTGTTCCACTCATGAATCATATGGATCGAGATGTGGTAGAATGCAAGTGAAGGGCTTCAAATTTTGGCCTATATATGCTCCTTTGACTCTGAGAATTTCTTGCAATCACGTTGGGCGCTATGATAATGAAAAAAATGGACAGTGGAATCAACTTATATTGAACCCTGTTATAGATCTACATGTACATATTGAAATCCCACTTAATTTGAGATGATTTTAATTCTCCTGCTACCGTTAAATTTCCTTACTGCTTTTTTATTACAGTTTTTTTTTAAAAACCCTGCTTTTACTTGAAAGAAAAATAATTCCCGCTTGGTTTCAATACATCCAAGTTCGACTGTTTATTGAAATCCTGCTTAAATTAAACTTGTTTAAATTTCTTGGCTAAAATACTTCGTTAATATTTTAACTGTATTATTATGAAAACCCTGTTTAATTGAATGAAAAATTTGGTCCCTTTCAGTTTTAATATATCTGGTTTCCACTGTATCATAAACATCATGTCTCCCGCTCTCACCAGCACTTATCAGTATACATGTACATGTACGTCACAGTGCTTCAGGTCACGCAAGAACTGTATATAGACAATTTCACCTGTAAAACAATGTTTGTATAATTCAAAGGCTTTGATAATGCTCTAAGACACTTACCTACAAATGAATCATCAAACTTCACGCCGCTAATTGTACTCCGACTTTCGTACATGGAACCTTTACGATAATTTGGGTTCAGAAGGTCAGATCCGTTGGTTGGTGACTTAAGGGGGCTTGGTAAGGCCCCTTCACTTTTGTGTCGTCTTCTTGATCCTGCCATTTCCACAGTTAAATGTCCGTTGGGTGATGAGGAAGGTTTATCATCGGTTGTATAGCTCATTTTGTACGCCAGAGAACTAGGGGGAGTTAATCGGCCATTCCCCACCCTAGGAGTCTCTGGATCCAGCACAGAGAGGGAATCATTTAAGTATCCTGTATTGTCAGTATCAAAAGAAGGGGACACAACTCCTGGCTTTTTACTGAATGTTGGATTTGTAGTGGTAGTAGAATTACAATCAGTGTCAGTAGTTACCACGGTAACCTGCTGTAGCTCTACCCCTCCTGTGGAATCATTATGGGGAGCCAAATCCATCCCTTTTGAATTCCTGCAACGAAAAAGAAGAATGGAGTATTAATTTGTGAAGTCAAGTAAGTAACATCCAGTTAAATGGAATATCTATCACAAAAATCGTCCATTGCTCTGAATTTTTTCCCCTGAAATAATAAAATTGATGTGGCATTTGCATCTTAACTGAAAATTTGTCTAATTAAGCTAAAACCTTTTCTTCCTGAAAAGTGAAAAAAATATTTACATCTGATTTGAAAAATGATCCAAATAAACTAATTCCTTTTATTCTACAAAAAGCAATATATATCTGGAGTAGAATTGAGGAAATGGTCCAACCAAATGCAAGTGCTATTGAGGTCTAAACAACAACATCCATGGCCGCTATCAGAGGAGGTCTTCTGTTCAAGGGGTGCAACGGATGTGGTACAAAAAATGCACATGTCAACATTGCACAACAGTGAGCAAATAAAAACACACAAGATGACCAATCTGCAGGATATTCTATCCTCAATATGCCCCTTTCCTATGTACAATGACCTTTCAACCCCAAGTATCAGAATGGTATGCTCTTTTCTATTGTCTGGACTAGTCCATTTCGGTCTGTGGTGTTGAAAGGGTTAAGAGTTCAAATTGTAAGACGTTGTTCAGAAGATCTCATGTCTATTATACCTACATATACATTGTACTACTGTTTATGACATATATACTCTTGATTTCCAATATGGCTGGTCATTGACAGAGGTGACCCCTCTCAATAGTCAAATTTCAAGTTCATCCAGAATACCGCTTTTGCTTTAGGATTAGATAAGACCTACACAAGAGGTTTTGATTTCCATTTTTTTGGAAAAAAGATTTCCAGTTTGGGATAATTTACATTAGTGATACCTCATTCGTTCCATAAAAAGTTTAGGGATTGTAATTCAAGACATGATGGGTGTCTCACAGGACTGTAGTTAGGGCATGTACATGGTAATCCGGAAGAACTCAAAACTCCATTATTGGGTTTAATTAGATCTGCATGCAGCATGGCATACCCTAAAGAATACCTCACATAGGCAACCAGTCTGCCTATAATCACTATTCTAAGCTATATCAAACTAACTTAGGAGACCATCTCACTAATCAGGCAAATTTTAGCCAGTCACTTGGATGATCTTAGTACATGTAAGGTTCCAGTCTTATGTAAATTCTCAGTTGGATAAATCAAAACCTCAATACAAATTAAAGCCTCCTGTTCAAAATCAGAGGCTGCAATAAGCTACTTTTAAAATAAATTAGAAACATTAAGAAAAAAAACTTCTTTAATTTGCTGTCAATTTCTCTCTACTTTTTTCAATCGAGATTTGGTATCATGTGATTTGTAAACATCTTAAGATAGTACGCACACAGTTTGCCATCTATGCACTGGCTGTAAACTGTTTTTACTTACCTATAAACATGACAGAAATAATTATCTATCTGTGGATAACAGTTAACTCATTATATCAGAAATGACTGTATACCAAAGAGCTCTCACTAACAAGGAACCCAAAGTAGTTCTAGACATGTATTTTCCCACAACTTTTTATATCAACCTAATCAATGCACCAACAGACATAATTGATGTGTTTTTGGGAGGAGGAGAGTTATTTCATTGATATTTCATGCAACTTTCCACACGATTTCAGGTTTTTTGTGTTTGTTCGTTTCTAATTTTACGCCAAACTCGACAATCAGACTTCCAGTCATATGATGGCCCAACATTTTTATTGGTGGAAAAGAGAACCTGAGTTACATGTACAAATACTACTGGGAAAGAGTCTGCACCAGCCTTTGGCAAGTAAACTGGTAAACTTTCTCATTTAATCTTAGGTTCCAACAGGGCTAGAACCTGCACTGATAACAGGTGAAAGACTTAAATGGTTCAACGAACATTGCTCTTACCATTGAGTCACAGATGGCCCTTGCAATTTCAGTTATACATGTATTTGTATGACCATAGCTTATGCATGCCAATGCTATGAACTTTATCCTGTGCTTGATGGACTTTTTGCATGCCAAGGCAATCTTTGATACATACATGTAACCTAAGAGTTTACTGTCTTATCAACAGGGTCCGCAGATTGGTTATGCCACAGCATTGTGACTCAATCCCATGATTCTAAGAACTAGATAAGAGTAATCTATTGTGGAGTCCTCTAACAATTGTTGTTAATATATTCATGTCCCAATCAAGAACCTTTTATTTACGGTACCGGTATATGGAAACAAATTTGGCCATAAGCTCAACATCTATGGCCATGGAGTGGTGAGGGTTATTCAAATGAACATGTCAACACCGACTGTGACACAGGGTCTGGGTCTTTACTTTCTCATCCAAAGGACAGGACAAAAAAATCACCTCTGAGGAATAAACTATGGTATTGGTATTGTTGTTTAACATCCCACTCAAGCATATTTCATTCATATGGAGACGTCACCATGTGCCTGGGAAAGGCTACAAATTTTGCCTATGCTCGGCACTGCTGGCTGTAGAGCAGGGAGGGTTCTTAAACGTGCCAACACCTAGCTACTGTGACACTGGACTTCAGTTTTTACTGTCTCATCCAAAAGACAGGGATGACCAACCGCAGAGCGGCGCTACGCGGCTCGAACCCGGATCTTTTGATTCACAGTCGAACATGCTAACCACTCAGCCACGGCGGTCCCAGATATAAAGTAAAACCAACTGATCTCATAATGATCTGAAGGCAAACAAGCTGGCATAGAGGTATGATAGGGTTTAAAATCGACTTAAGCCAGGTATGAGCAAAAATGGGGATACCGGTACTTTGGGATACAAACACAATACACTAAGAATAAAAAAACTCGGCTACATCAGCACCATGACAATGGAAGGAGTGACTGACAAAATCAAAAATCAATACAAAGACTGAGCCCTAATGAAAATTTGATTGTCTAAAATCAAGTTGCATAACAGTTTCCCTTTATAATACTCTCAGGCATCAGGAATTTCCAATTAATTCGTACCCAGTAAGTGCAGATATGGCATTTCAATACAAATTCTTTTCTTCTGATGGACATAGTCTTTTTAGGTGGAGGTTGACACGTGTTCACTTTCTGATCATGAGGTTGCTGGGTAGAATATTTGCCACATTGCATTTAGCTGTCCATATTCTTTCAATGAGACAGCAAAAAATGGTCCTGTGTCCTGTGTAGATCTAGGTGTTGGCATTTAGAGAAGTCCTCTCTGCTCAATAGCAACACATGTAAGTCAGGCGACCATATAGCCCAAATTTGTTGCCCTTCACAGACATTCATTCAGTGTTCTCCCCAATGCCCATATAGGGCATGCTATTTTAATTAACTATCTGCATTACCCCCACTCTATTTTTCTCTCTCACCACCCTATTTCATTTACATATCTAGCAATTATTGACCAAGTTAGACTGTGATTTACAGGTTAAATTTCATACAAATATCATTTGTAATGCATCTTAATGGGTAACTATGCTATAAACTACTGTGTGGGACAATTTACATGTATACAAAATGACTGTCCTCCCCTCTTTAGGTTCAACATGTGCGAATGTACCCCTGCACTATCCAAAATTACCCTGGAGAACACTGGATTTCAATGAATTGATGTCTTCATATAAGTGAAGGATTCTTAGTGGGACATTAAACAACAATACAGCTAACTTACATTGTACAACCCCCCCCCCCTCCCCCGAATCTTTCAAACATGTATAATGACCTTGACCTTTTATATCTGTTACTGTAGATGTGTATTTACCATACTATTAATCCAGTTTCATTCTCAAGAATTCTAATTTCACATAATTTTTACTTGAGACTTACAAAGTGGCAGTCTGTTTGGGCACATTGACATACATGTATATTGTCTATATAAAATATTACATATTATATATATATATTACATCATTTCATTCTGCCTGAAATATGTATGAACTACATATATGATGTAATTATGCATAGCTGCGGGGTTAAGGTTGAAATTTAAACACATTCATGTAATCTACCATCCTGAACCTATAGGTACTCTGCTTGTAAGGAAAAATCAATTTGAAATTCAAAATTGTAAACAACTCTTGCAATAATGTGAATCATAAACAAGTAGACTCTTTTAGTTCAGTCCAAGGTCGGATACCAAATATAACAATAGATAAGTGGGGTTCATAAGGTCATCTTGTGTGCTTCCTGCCAAGTTTATAAATATGACTATTATAAATATCACTAAAGTACTTGAGCAATCATTTTAAATAATCATAACAATAAGACACTAGATAGATAACCCATTAACTGAAGTGCGATAAAAAAAACATCAAAGAAAATAAATATTATGTAAAGCCATAAATTAGGGTGTGATAAATCTGTTATGTCAGCTTTGGAAGTTTCATTCCGTTTGCTTCTTTTACATACTTTATATCTGTTAACATTTATAAGTAAACCCTTATGGTTTATTAATTACCAAGAGGAAATTTTTCACGCAAATGAATATGCACAAATTGCATCACAAATGTCAATTTCCTGAAAAACAACATCTTAATGTTGATGTATATTGTTATCCTGGCACATAAAAGAAAATTAAGATTCCACATTGTATTCTAGTTTAATGTCCCAATCAAGAATTTTTCCCTTACAAATGTATTTGGAGATGTCACCATGTGCCGGTGAAGGGTGACATATTTTGCCTGTGCTCGGCACAACTGGCCGTAGAGCAAGGAACTTTGTTTAACGTGCCACGGGACCTCGGTTTTTACTGTCTCGTCCAAAAGACAGGGAAGCCCAACCACGGAGTGGTGCTGTGGGATTTGAACCCTGAACCCTCCGATTCAAAGTCGAACATGCTAACCACTCGGCCACGGGGGCCCCGTGAAATATTCTTGAGCATGGGATATTAAACAACAATGCTACCAATCAACAATCCTTTTAATTCGTTGTAATCTTTTTTTTTGACTGGTATTGCCAAATCTAATTGATACAGCAGTGCCTGACCAGAATAACAAGACTATCCTTTAAATAAGTATGTCAATTACATGATACGTCTGATAATAGTATTCATGACTTTATGCATGGTGTAACTTTTGGATTATCAATGAGAGAAGTAAACTCAAATTGTTCATTTTTGAATGTACAATGTGCCAAATTATATGTAAAAGAAGTCTTGGACAGTCAATGACAAAATTGCAATGTGATCTCTATACATGTAAATGATCTATAAACATCTTGTGAATGTGGTCTATAGCGGTTAATGGTTAATGTGTTCATCTTCAGATTGAGAGGTCGTGGGTTATTGACACGGGACCTCTGCAGATAATGGGAGAATAAGGCCTCCGTGGCCAAGTGGTTAGCATGTTCGACTGCGAAACGAAAGATCCGGATTCGAGCCGGGTAGCATCACTCCAAGGTTGGCCGTTCCCGTCTTTCGGATGAGACAGTAAAAACTGAGGTCCCGTGTCACAGTAAGTGTTGGCACGTTAAAGATTCCTCACTGCTCTATGGCCAGCAGTGCTGAGCACAGGCAAAATTTGTCGCCGTTCACCGGCACACTGTGATGTCTCCATATCAGTAAAATATTCTTGAGTGGGACCTTAAATAACAACGCAACAACAACAATGGGAGAACTTCGATACGATACCATACAATATTTTAACTTACGATACACAATATACCAGTATTGTAAATAGAAATTATTTTGAATATTCATCTTAAAATAAAATTATGACTTTTCTATAATTCAATGAAACAAAATAGGTAGAAAGGGTTTGCCTGAACCAATTAGTATCAAATAAAAGAAGAAAGCAGCTTCACCATTCAGACATTTCACACAATGCTCCTAGGCACTACTTCTGTTTGTTGACAGTTTGCTTTTGAGGATCAGCAATAAACTGGTAGTCAGCACTTATATGTTGACTTTAAGAGACATAAACAGATCCCAACATAAAGTAACCAAAATCAAGGGCCAAACCTCTATACCTGTATTGGACAGTCACAGTATTGAGTATTGATAAACAAGTAAATATCAATATGTATCGATATATTGATACACCCCTATTATTTTCTCATCCTAAAGACAGAGAAAGCCAACTGAAGCATGGCTTGGATTCAAACACACGACCTAATAATCAGAAGGTGAACCCACTTAATCAATATTCCATGGTGTCCCCACTTTCCTGGATTAATAAAGATGTATGCATAAGAATACATACTGTAAATCCAGTTTTATTCGCGAGAATTTCATTTTCGCGTAATTAAGCGTGATCACTTACTCGCAGAAATAAAGTTTTCGCTAAATATTCTTATTTTAAATTAACATTCTCCATGCAACATAACATTTATATTTAATATACACACGCGCGAAAATAAAGTGTCGCGAATAATTGCATGGCTACCGAATCGTCAAAACAAGGTTCCGCGAAATTTTCTGGATCTACAGTATTCCCGCATATGACCATAAATCTAGAAGAGAATGAGTGCTTTTTACTAAATTTTCAAAATAAAAATATAGCTTCATATAGTGAACCTCTAATAAAATTCATTTAAAAAAAAGAGATATTCTATTTAGACACACAAAAGGACTACAGAAGTTATCTCCCCTTTGGATAATTGATTGATGGCTTACATTTTAAAATTAGATATACAATATACATTGTATACAGTACTACGTATTGTAACTTTTATAAAGAAAAATAAACATGCTAACATAGCTACATGTAGAAGCAGAATTAATACAGTCTAACCTGCCTTAGTGACCCACTGTATTAAAGGAATTAAGTCTTATGTGACCTAAATGTATGGTTCCCAAAATAGTTTTTTCATACATGTATATAAATCACCTGAATTAAGAGACCACCTGTGATATGTGACCCTTTTTGCTCCTTCCCTTAGACAGTCTCTTAAATCAGGTTAGACTGTAACTTGCAAATTTTAAATCACTCCATTTTAGGAAGCTTCAACTTCAACAAGCATCTTTACCTTAGCTGAAAACTTAAAAAACCCAACTTTCTTCTTCTCAATCCAATAAGATTTCTTTTGTCGGCATACCTTTGTTAGATATCATATATAGCTTCCACAACTGAATATCTATGATATCTGGCAACAACTGAGAAACTTATATAAGGAACTTACTTTTCTTCAGTCATGGTAAGTAACATGAATCAATCAAACAGGCTAAAAGACTGTCAGGCTGATCTTATCACATCCTCCAAAATCTGAATCTGTTTACAAGTATAAGTCATCAACGATATCTCTCATCATACACATAGATCACTGTTTACCATCTATTTCACTATCAATGAAAGTTTATAGTCTATATACAAAATTCCAAATGTCTCCTCAACAGAGTTATATACTATTGCCGAGAGAATCCATGACCAGTACAACAGGTGCTTGCTGACTAAACGCACAATGTGCTGACTGCAACACAGAAGAAATTCAATGTGATGGCTAAAATACAATGCACTGACTAGAAATACAATGTGTTGACTTAAATACAATACTGAGACTTGAAATACTAAGCTAGAGTACAGTTTATCTAGTCAGTAATAAAGAGGAACATCATGACTGATGAGATCAGAAATAAAATCACAACAACTTTCAGAGATCCAGATAATATCCCCATAATGCTCATGGTGTTCTGTGCAGACAAACTCCATTATGTTGATGTGATTATAGAAACTGAATCTGAGGTATCCCACTGTGATACCTAGCCAGGCTCTAATACCACTTTAATAGGCAGAACTATTAATAAAACTATAAGAACATAACAATCGCTTATTTATGATTGTGTATCTATACTTCCTCTATAGTTAGATAATTTTAAAAGCCAAAATAAACAAAACAAGAAATGTTTACAAAATACTGGTGTTTCCCCTACCAAATCAAACAGAACTGAGATCTATATCTTACACTGTGTCAAAGGTCAAGGTCATAAGGTAATATATTTGGTATGGAATAGAAAGCCCTTTCATAGGAAGTGTAAGTATGAAAGTCTCAGCCAATACTGGGCTGCTGTGGCACAGTAGTTACATGTACATGTAGCATGTCCACCATCTGATCCTAAGGTCATGGGTCAAATCTGCCCTGTACTGCAGTTGACTTTCCCTGACCTTCAGATAAGACAATAAAAAGCAAGGTCTCCTGTGTCACACTAGGTCTTGGCATGTTAAAGAACCAACCTTGCTCAATGACCATCAGTGTTTGTGTCACACTAGGTCTTGGCATGTTAAAGAACCAACCTTGCTCAATGACCATCAGTGTCGATCGAGTACAAACCAAATGTGGCGGGCCACTTCTATAGCATTGGTGACATCTCCATATAAGTAAAAGATTCCTAGGTGGGACGTTAAACAACTACATCCCACCAATGTAGCCCATAACAATCAAGTTACGGCCCTTGTTATTGTTTTGAAGATAAATCGAAGACTGGGGACAACATGACTTCAATGTATCAATTACTATATTCGGCATAATTAACGCATTCCATTCAAGGTCTGATCTTGCATTTGTTTGCAAAAATGTTGTATCCATATGCAACGAATACTACAATCTGACAACGTTTGGGAAAAATCACGCCACTTCTAAAGGTCAATTTCAATCAATCATCATACTGTATACAGGGAAATTTTCACCCCCGTTTTATATTCCCTCCTTTTGCCCTCATCGTCAATGGGCGAATTTAAAACTGGGCAAATTCAAAACGGTAAATTCATTGAAAAGAATCATGACAAGAGCGGGCAAATTTAAAACGGGGCGAAAATGTTTGCAAGTGCATTAGGGCGAAAATAAAATGGGGCGAAACTGTTTGCAAGTACATTAGGGCGAAAATAAAACAGGGCGAAACTGTTTGCAAGTACATTAGGGCGAAAATAAAACAGGGCGAAACTGTTTGCAAGTACATTAGGGCGAAAATAAAACAGGGCGAAAATAACCCTGTGCACAGTAGTATAGACACATGTGGTGAACCAAGATGCAACATCATTTCCAAAGAAACATTGGAATTAAATTCAGGATGAATAAAAAGGGAAGCGTGAGAGAGACAAAGAGAGAAAATTGTGTAAATGGTAAAGATTTTAATGTTTTCCTCTGAAATTGATATACAGTTTTCTTATATTTCAGTCTTTTCTTAACTTTAACACTCTAGTAGAAAATATGGGTCACAGACTGCATCTAAAAGTCATTATGACGATTCGTTCATGTATCTAACATTCATTCATCACAATTTGAAATGCAGGTCTCGATGGCCAAATGGCTAGAGCATTGCATTTTAAGCCTTGCTGGAACCTAAGTTAATTATGCTAGAATGTTTGCTAGTTTACTTGGGGAAGGCTGGCGGTCTCGTCCTAGGTACATGTACATGTGTATCCGGGTGCTTTCCTCCAATAATAAAATTGACCCCCACCATCTGGCTGAAAATTTGTTGAGTGTGGCGTACAACAAAAAAATAAACAAAAAAATTGAAAACGCAGTCACTTGCTGTCAGGCAAAATAGTATAACCTCCTTCTAATTTTGTGAGATATGAGCAAAAATAATATGACCTACTGTTCTTGAACAGTTTTCTCCCCAAACCCTAATAGCACGTTGGTACCATCGCACTATTTGAATTAACCACCATTCTATCTGCCTTACACGTACCTCCACTCAAATGATCTCTCCCACATATCTATTCTATTTATATATCTAACAATTATTTACCAAATTAGAGTGATTTAACGGTTAGATTTACATGTACATTTGTACTACATGTACTGATACATGTAATACAACTAACACACATAATGGATCTCCATGGACATGCAACAATATTATAAACGTCTGTGTGGTGCATTTTACATACATTTTCTTACAACTTTATATTTAATATGCACTTAAGTTTCTTCCCACTATCGAAAATTTCTGGGAAGAACACAGCTGAACAAACGTACCGGTACTTTAAGTTTACAGGGGATATTATACATAAATATTTAAAGACATACCTGTATTTTAGTTGCTTTAATATTGATATTTTTTTTGTTTCACCTACAACAACGGGACATATTAACAAGCACACATGTTTAAGGAGCTTAATTCTCTAAATAACGATTAAGAAAATATTGCAGTCCACTGATCGATTTCAAAAGTACAGGAAGTACACTGCCAAAATGTGAAAGTTGCTGAATCCAGCAAAACTGAGAACGAATGTAAATAGGGAGATGGTTGTAACGAACCACTTCAAAATTAAAGATATGCTTCGATTTAACAAATGCAGTGCTGCTCAACCGTTGTAGTGCTAAAATCCATTGTTTGAAATACTTTGACATATCGAAATAAATGAGGAATAATGTATGAGAAAATACTCACACATCGGTTTTATCGAAGAACCATCTTTAATGACATAAATACATAATGCAGCCATATAGGTAAAAAATGTCAAACAAATACACCAAAAATAGTCTTTTTTCTAACTATGATAAATGAAATGAATTGTTACATGTAATCCCCAATTGGCATTTTTATTTTGTTGCAACCTCTGGAATTCATTAGCATATTAAGTCATTTAGGACAGAAATGGTGAGCACTGAAATAAGCGTGTAATGGGTAATTAAGTAATATTACGATTAAGATATCAACAGAAAGTTAAGTGAGAGAAATTGACACAAAATACTGTAATATGCATCGCTTGAAAATTTTGAAACTTTTCGCACCTACATGTAGATTAAATTGAAGAAACATAAGTTACCTTCCCGATAATTCATCTTCATTTTGCCCATTTTGATATAATATTGATATCCAATCAAATTTGAAATCACAATTTCCGATCCAATGTAATCTTGTCAATCACAGCAATGTGTCACTAAGTTTTCCAAACACACGAGCCTATATACCAATAACTGACTCCGAGATTTGAATTAAGAAAAGACCGACAAAAGTTTAGCGTCAATGATTTTGACAATCGCTAGGAGGCATTCCGCTGGTCTGTTAACGTGTTGTGAAGATTCGTAGCATACCGCTTAATTGTTTTTCCTCTTTTTTGTAACTTATGGTAAATGAAATGAACAGAGCAATTAATTTCATTTACTTGTTGTTTATATCTGGTAAGTAGCATCTACACCTAGTTGTTGATAACTTGGTCGCACATACATATGCAATATACCATAACCCCTGAATCTCTCAACCAATCAAGGCAACTTCTTCTTTGGTTTATACGTCAACCATTCCATAATAAACTGCAGAACATCACCCCAAATTAATTAGCTGATATCTAATACTACCAAATATTTCTAGCAGCCCATTGATCTTATGGCACTATCTTTCTATGTTCTATTCTCATGTGATTGAGCATATTTTGTAAAAAAAGCAGATTTCCTTTGCAATTTGAAATTGTTGATGTGCTCATGTTAGTGCCAACTCTTCGGTTTTGAGAGCTATTAAAAAGACATGTTGTAAGACCTTGGTTTTGTTTTATCATATTGGATCTCTAAGACGAAAAGACAGGAACAAAAATCAATGTATAACAGATAGGATTTACTGCAGTCTCTGTTTTTCCACTTAACACACTTTCTGTGCATCACTTATGATGAGAACTGTCAATTCTGATCTGAATATACCTCTGCCTCAACCTTCACTCATATACATGTAAGAACCTGTGTGGATCTAAAGGGGCCTTCTTAAACATGAGTCTGTAGGGGCTCTTCTTGGGCAGGGATCTACAGGGGCCATATTAGTTTGGGTCTGAAGGGTCTTACTTAGCCAGGGATCTACATGCCCACTGATTTCAATACAGTTGTCTGAGTACATTACAGATTACATGTATATGTGTTTGTAATTTTGAATGTGTTTGTGCTGTTCTTGCTAAATTCAACAATCTTTCAGACTGATGTTAGCTTGGAGTTTTAAGTGGTGGATGGTGAACCAATACTGCATATGAGCTTGGACAAAGGGCATCAGTATAAAATCCCAAGTAAAAGCAGAGATGAGAAGTTTTTAGACATAATTTGTGATGCTCCATCTGCTAGCTCTTGTTGCTTGGCTACCTTAGATCAATATTATCCGCAATCACTTGGTAACCTAGGACACTTTTATCATCTGTAGTCACTTGACTTTGGACTCTATCAGCTGTAACCACTTGGCTACCTACATTGTATCTGTAGCCACTTGGCTACCTACATTGTATCTGTAACCACTTGGCTACCTACATTGTATCTGTAACCACTTGGCTACCTACATTGTATCTGTAGCCACTTGGCTACCTACATTGTAGAATGCTCTAGTATCTGTAGCCACTTGGCTACCTACATTGTATCTGTAGCCACTTGGCTACCTACATTGTATCTGTAAAGATACTCTATCAGCTGTAGTCATCTGGCTACCTAGAATGTTCTATCAAATGTAGCCACTTGGTCATCTAGGATGCTATATTAGCTGTAGCCACTTGGCCACCTAGGATGCTCTAACAGCTAAAGCCATTTGGCTACCTAAGATGCCTTATTAGCTTTAGTTACTTCGCTACCCAGAATGCTATATCATTTGTAGCCACATGACTAGCTAGGATGCTCTGACAGCTAAAGCCACTTGACTACCTAAGGTGCCTTATCAGCTGTAGTCACTTAACTACCCAGAATGCTATATCATCTGTCGCCACTTTGCTGTAGAAACTGCTATATCATCTGTAGCCACAAGTAAGAATACATGTTTATGAATATCTGTCTATCCTACACTCAATCATCGTGTAGTATGCCTGAGTATTTTCGTTTTGTTTTTATAGGTGTGTAAATATCAGATCAATGATGATCAGGTATGATACATCTGGATCCCAGGTCTTCTTTATCTGCATCACACTTAAAGGCACCGTAAATTTGTTTGTGTACATGCTTTTTTTCTGACAAGTATTTCAGACACACAGGTCGTAAGCCAGTTAAAATAATCATAGCTAGAGAGGGATGAGTGTAAGTACAGTTGAACCTTGCTATGAAGTACATCCCAGTGACTGACTAGAGTTGGTCTGATTAGTGAGGTGATCTCCTAGGTTGTTAAAATAGGCAAGAAAATGACAGCACTGATAGGCAGAGTTTATTTTGATGGTCTTATTGCCAGGTGGGCTCTAATGTGAGGTGGTGTTAGATGAAGTGCCACTGCATTTCTTGTACATGTACATCTTTCTGCACTGGTAATAATTCTGATTATGTAATAAAATTAGGTTTCTTTTCAACACAAATATAATCATAAGAGTCATGGTAAAAAAGTAAGCGAGTTTCATAGAAAACTCAAGGTCACACCATAAGGAATATACAATGTACAGTGGAACCTCACCTACAGAACAGCTCACTAATGAAACCATCTTGCAGAGCGGACCATCAATTTTTATTCTGCCTATACCTATATTCCAGGCTATTTGAACCTCACTTAGACGACCACCTCACTAATCAGACCAGTTTAAGTCAGTCACCTGGGTAGTCTTTATACTAATGTAGCAAGGTTCCACGGTACAAGTGTACACCATTTTCTTATTTGTACCTACGGATACCCTATATTTTGGTGTGCTACAGAGTAACCATACTTGCCTTGGAAATAAAAAACAAATGTGAACTTTATGCACTTGTATACATTCATGTATAGATTTACATACATGTGCATTTATCATAAGATTCAAAGGGAGAGTTTTCAACAACCGGCAATTTGTTCAAATGACTGCAGAATATTCACAAATCTGATTTCATCAGATTCCGATGTTTATTTTCAGAGATTATTCCGTTAAAGACTGTTACATTATTTAAATGGTGCATCTGTAAATGCAAGGCTGTATACAAATATTTACTGTTTATCATTGCATATCTAAATCTAATACTGTTTTGATGTAAAAAAAAAAAAAAAAACCCAAAATTATGGATAAAGTACTTTTTGTTCAATTTCTTTTTCATGATGAATTTTCAAATTGTATTTTGGTAATATGTCTATGATTTTAAATTTGATATTTGTGGTAGTTTTCAAAATTTATTTTAAGTTATTTTCAGGTATAGTTATTTAGAAGTTATGATCATCTGTTGAACTACATTTGTAGACAGGTCAATTGCAAAAATGGGGAGCACCAGCTGATAAATGCTCTGCCCCATCCCCTCCCTTGTATTCAAATTAAGCTACTTTGGTATCTGCTTCCCATGTACAATGTTCATGTACTTCTAAAGAGCACCTGTCTATAGTTCTCAATCTCACCTCGACACAAAGTTTAGCCCCCCCCCCCCCAAACACACTTATTATAGGTGCCATATAATAACACCTGACTCCTAATGCATTTGAAGATCCAGAGAGCACCTGCCAACAGTGCTGCCACCACCCCTCTCCCCTTCTTCACTAATCTTAGGTGCTATATTGTAACACCTGCTTACTATGTACATGATACACATACAGAGAAACCTAGACTTTGATCTTTATAGATGTGAGGTAAATCATCAGAGACTACACAAGATAGATCAGACAGAATACATAAAGTGGTAAAATGATGCCTACACAATTCCACATGCAATATTATATCTACTAATTTCTTCATTTTCATGATCTGATATTTCGTGTAACTACACCAGTATATAAAAGATGAAGTATGTTCAGCATCTTTATTCAATTAAGGAAAACACATAGAATCATAAAATGTATGTAAGAATTCTCTCAAAATAATCCAGAACTGTTTGCAATAATTTCTATGTACACTAGAAGTTGTGTGATAGACCACCTCAATCTGCATAAAGGACTCCTGTCTGTAAAGGCCCCTTTCCAAATATGACCACTAAAATTCTATACATAAAGACCACCTCCACTGGACTTTTACAGGTCACAAAAGTCTTTGTCTCAGTTTCCAAAGTGACTGCTCATTTGTAATTCATATAAGGCAGGTTCCATGACATGGGACTTCTTATTTTACTGTCTCCATGGCTCAGTAGTTAGCATGTCAACCTTCTGACCATGAGGTAATGGGTTCGAATCCAAGCCACACTGCATTTGACTATCCATGTCTTTCGGACGAGACGGTTAAAACCGACATCCTGTGTCACAGTAGTTGTTGGCAAATTAAAGAACCCTCCCTGCTCTACGGCCAAAAGTGCCAAGCACAGGCAAAATTTGTTGCCCTTCACCAGGACACAGTGACGTCTCCATATACAATGTAAGTGGATGATTCTTCAGTGGGACATTTAACATCAATACAATCAATCAACTAAATTTAAATGATAGTTAAATGACAGTCAACTGTATTACAAATGTACATGTACATACTTTATATATTCATACTTGCCAAGTCTCCCCAATAATAGGGAGACTCCCTATTTTTTGTGTAAAATTTTGACAATTTCTTGCAAAAAAAAAAATGCATGTCTCCCCTATGAAAAACTTAAATTTTCCTATTAATTTTTAGTAAAATTTAGAGTCTTCCTCATAAAATTGAAAAATCTCCCCTGAGATATTTTGCAAGGTTGGCAAGCTTGCATATTCCTCAGTTCATCTACCTGTGGTTTTCACCTGTATTTTATCAAAACACATTCTTAATCCTTCAGAACTTACATATGAAACAATACCATACTTGATTCAAGTGTAACGTCATGCTCCAATATTAGATTTTTTAAAAGAATTTACACTGCTAATCTTGTTCAAACTAAATTAATGTTTTATCACTACTCATGGTACACAGAGGTGATAGGAATCTAGAAGCATTTGTTGAAAACAAAATTTATATATCGGTATTCCTCATATGCAAAGGCAAGCAAAACTATTAAGACACAAAGTTACTAATCATTCAGCAATTCTATATGAATCAATACCATATACTTTATTCAAGTATCATATTCTAAATTTTTTAATTTTCAAAAATGTTGTCCTGCTTATTCTGTTAAACTACAATACATGTACATTTATATATTAATGTTTCATAATTACTCATAGTATGCAGAGGTGAAAGGAATCTAGGTAGGTTCTTTTTGACAAAAAAAGAATTAACGAATTCCGCACATGCATCAAAATGCCGATAGAAATCAGCAACCAATTTCACCTGCAGCGTAATGTTCTGTTAGTAATTTTACACCTTCAAATGAGGGATAGACGTCATTATCGGCAAATTTGCCAGAGTTAGTAAATATCAAGCGGGACCCAGACCCTAACAACTTCTCATTGATAGCTCATTATACTGGCTATAATTGCATTTGGGTTCATCATTAAGTCATCTATTGTTCTCTTGGGTACCCTTTACAAATTTTTAAAAGTCTGAAAACTATGGAATCTCCTTTTCACCTTTTTACGTAACGAGGAGAATATGCTATAAACATGAATATATATTCATGACAAAATAATGCATTAAACAGTCTACAGACTGCAGATGCATTTTGTAAATACAACGATGATATAATTGTCGTTTGAAATACAAAGCACATTTAGCCAAGTTGTTGGTTGACATCCCACTTAAGAATCTTTCACTTATACAGAGACGTCACTGTGTGTCGGTGAAGGCAACAAATTTTGCCTATGCTTGGCACTTACGGCCGAAGAGCAAGGAGGGTTTTTCAAAAGTGCCAACACCTAATGTGACAAAGGACCTCAGATTTTAATTTCTCATCTGAAATACAGGGACAGCCAACCATTACATGGCTGGGACTCGAAACCCTGGGCCTCACAATCAGAAGTCGAGCATGCTAACCATCAGGCACATTAAGCTGAAAGCAGCAAAGTGATCACGGCTCATCATTGAGTATTCTCTCTTGGACCAGGACAGGATAAAATTCTTAGGATAGTCCAGAAAATTAAACTAAACAATTTAACTTTTTTGTACGCCAGAATTAATTCTGCAAACTGATATCATGTACATGTATATCCAAACAGTGTAATTTTTAAAGTCATACCAATTACCAAATTTCCTCAGACACTAGAATATCACCTTCCCTATCACTTAACTAGAAGGGGGCATCTGTGGTCAAATAAGTAAGAGAACTGCAATTTATATGTACAGTGGAGCCTCATTTAAATCCGGACACCTTCGTTCCCAAGCAAATTGTCCAGATAAATGAAGCATCTGGATTACTGAAACATACATGTACATATCATGATATGCAAGGCAAACTCAAAATTATGTTCTCTGGAAATGTTGTCCGGGAGGTGAAGTATCAGAATTATTGGCGTCTGGATTAATTAGGCTCAACTGTATTCTTAAACTACTTTAGTCTCTCACCTCTAGTCTGCAGTACGGTTTGGAACTTGTTGGAACTTAAACTGATTTATGTGAGAAAGTTTGGCAGTTTACTTGGAGAAGGCAGGCAGTCTTTTCTCAGGTACATTTGTAACCTGGGGTTGGTACCATAAAACTTGAGAATTTACTTAAATCTGAGAAGTTTCTCAACTCCACTTTCTTTGCCAATCAGAATTCAAAATTTAAGCTGAAATCCAGGGATTCTAAGACTTAAGTAAATTCTTAAGTTTTATGGAGCAAGCCCCAGGTTCTCTGCTCCATCAATGAAAACTGGCCAACAGTTGTACATGCATGTTTGATAGATTATCAAATGTGTGGTATTGCTAAAACAAACAAAACAAACTTACCTAAATCTAGATCCAACAATTTTCTTTGTTCTCTTCATTGTCAGTCTCCACCAAAAACAGATCCAGACAAAAATCCAACTTACAACAGTCTATATAACTCTTTTTCCTCAGTTGAGCAAAATTAAGTCAAGCTCACCCAAATTTATTTCATTTCACACTTCCCTAATGTTTTAAAATCTTTTTGCAAGTAAAGCCAATATTTCTGTCCAATTTCATCATGTGATATCACATCACAGTAGCAGACGACAGTTTTATGCGTCACGGTGTCATAGTGTCAACAGAATCAATATGACATAACATGTCAAAATTCCTATGCTCTAGATTGAAATATTCTAAAATGCTATATATCTCCGTCATAAAAGACAGAACAACTTTTGATCATTCTCCTAACAGATGTCTTATCCTCAAGGGTCGATCTGTAGAAATAAAAATTGATATAGTACCAGTAGATCCAAACTCCTAGTCCTATATTGATACAAGCTTGAATAAGAACCTTCTCAACATGAAAAACAATTGCCAATCCCTAAATCTGACAAATCATGCCTTTCCATGTACATTTCCATTAGATTCTCTATCAAAGTCTGACTGCACTTGCAAAATATCAGATTCAATCAATCCCATTTGATTATACTCCATTTCAAACAATTACAGTGATCCTGAAATTTAAGACACAAATTTGTCTGACAACCTTATATTGATATAATCCAATTAGTTAAAGTGCAGAAAAGGTATACATTCAAGCCAAATATCTTTCGCTCCCTTCCCTCTTTCTCTTTAAAATTTTGGCTGGGGTATTGAAAATGTTTCAAATTCTAGCTGACACTAGAAATTTGGTAGACTTGCATTGTTAAACCATTTAAATCCTTGTAGCAAAATACTGCCTCAAAGAATCTTAAATTATTATCAAATACGAGCTTTAACAATGTACATTTTGTATATAACTTCTTTTCTTTTCTACTACATATTACCACATGTCCGTTTCTGCCTAAAAATATCAAATATTCCAATACTTACAAAGATTCCAGAAATAATTGCAACACAAATTGTATTCCACATAAACAGCAACAGGAATCACATCTGCTTATAATTGGACAAAGCTGGACAACAACACCATGTTAACAGGGTATAGATGTTGTCTAGATAGCTTTATAGAACCCTACTTATTAATGCTCACATTAACAGCTCTAGTGTAAGTAGTTAAGATCTGAACACTGAAGTAACTCCGATCTGAACACGAGATGGACACATGCAGACACCTGTTGTATCTGACGCCAATGATCAGGTCAAATACTTTTTGTCATACCACATGTCTGTCAAATTATCCCTGTAACAAATGTACTTGGCAAGGTGAGGAAAAAAATGCCATCGACCTTGTGTGTCAGCTGCCAAGAAGATACTGTAAGACATTATGTAGGCACAGAGGGGGATACAAAAGAAAAGTCTGTATTGGTATATGTTGACATTTACAGTGTACTGGGTTATTTCTTAATCACATAAAAAACAAGGCTAATTTGCAGAATTAATAGTCACCAATCATGGGGTATCACAAAGATATACAATATACATCTTTAACAAACACCCAATTTCCAGTACAGTATTTGTATACATGTACATCGTGTATATGCACCTGAAATACATTGTATTGCCAGACAAGGAACATGGATAACCTCAACAAATATACAGTACAAAAATTCTGGCCATGTGTGCACAGCTATAACCTTGTACAATTGTTGATATGACCATGGTTTAAGGTCGTGGCACGTATCATGCTTGGGTCATAGATAACAATTGTATGAAATAGTATCTACCTACATGTATAAGCATTCATGTTAACATGAAGATGCAACAACTCAAAAAATATTTTACCCATATGTGCACCTTGGTTCAAAACCATGAGAAGGTTTTGGACAACAACTGAATGAAATGTTATTTCCTTTCAAAGATTATGTGAAGTCAAAGCCCAGAAAAAATGTCTCGATCTGGCCAATATGTCTATAATGACCTTAAAAATTTAATGTACATTAGATATGACCTTGATGAAAGGTCATGATACATCCATAGGTGATTGAACACTATTTTGTTGATTAAAACTGACCCTGATTTAAGATTGTGAACAAGCGTTGAAGCCCCAGAGGTTGGTCCAATTTTCCAAATTTAAAGTACAGTAAACCCTGTTTTAACAACCACATGTATATAAAGACCACCTTGTTACAAATGCACTTTTTGATGTCCCCAATAAAGTTTCCTTTGTGTATATATCAACCTCTATTAAAAGACAACCTCACTAAATGGATTTCTTGTGTCCCTAATCAGGTCTTTATATCCTAGACCCAATTTATGTTTTATTTCTAAATGTTCAATTTAGAAAAAAAAATTTTAAAAAATTAAATTTTTTTTTAAAAATTTTAAAATCAATTGTTAAGCAACATAATCAAAGTTTGGGTTTTATCTAATGGTAGAATAAAACTTAACAAGATGATGAGTAACTTCCCTTCAGTTCTAAACAACAAAAATGCACCTACAAATGTATTTTAAATGATAGTTGGCATGTAATATTTTGTGAAGCTAAATTTCTAACACAAAATTATTCAAACATTGATGAACATTTGAACTTCTTTTCTGAATCTTGATAAAGTCTAGAAAACATATATACCTCTTTTTTTGCTTTTTTCAGTTCAAAAGTCTCCCGTTATAAAGTCTTCTTGCACATAAAGTTTTCAATTATATTTTTATTCCTTTGAGTTTTGTTATTCCAAAACACGCACAGGTGAGGTTCGCACTCTTCCAGAAATTCCTATGCCAGATAAAAAGTCATTGGCACTATTTACGATAAATTAATGTGATAACAAGTTATCTTCACCGTCATTTGAGGGCAATTATTCCCAAAATATCATATCTAGCTGTGATGTGCTATTTCTATCCTGCTAAAAACTCTCTTTTTTATTTTCTATCAAATTCTCCTAATTACAGATTTTACAGATATTTATGCAAGTTTTTTTGTTGCCGGCTAGTTCTGATTAACATCAGATTCCTCCCTACACATCACCACATCAAACAGTAAATAGATCCTATCTTACTTTGAAGAATGTACAAGTCAGTGATGAAAAATGACAAAATAATCTCCACAGAATGCTCCCAACCAGAGGCCTGCTATGTCTCCATGGCAAGTTGTAAAACAGAAAATCTGAGGGTCAATGGCTGAATAAGGCTCCAAGTTCCAATGTGTTTCAGTGCAACCATTTCATAGTCATATTTGTCTAATTAACCTTCCTTAGAGATCTACTGAATGAAAACAGTACCGGTCTTACCGGTAAGTGACATACATGTATGTTGTCCAAAATGCCTTTTTCTTTACATAATTAAATCACCCACATTAAAAGAGCACCTGCCACATGTGACCGTTTTGACTCCTTCCTGAGATGACCTCTAAAAACAGGTTATAAACTGTACATTGTGACCTACATGTACAATGTATATATGAGATATCTATACATACTCGTTTCTGTGACACTGTAATCCCCAATAATTAATTGTTCTAATGACCTAAATTCTTAAAATTTTGACCAGCACCTTTATAGATAGGTTTCAATAGCATCAATTTTCTTGGAGTTATTTCCCTTTGTCAGCTATCTTTGGGGTCTATCCATCATCTATCTATGGTTTGGGGTCCATGAAGTATATTTTATGCATAAACCAACCAAATTACTGATTCTTTTTCTGCTTACTTGGGTTATTCCTTAACTGTTTCATTTTAGTGAATCACAAATATAAAAAGTTTAACATTCATGTGTTCATGATTTACATGTACATCGTGGCACTTTATCGCACAAGCATCTTTTATAAAGAGTTAAAAAATACCTACATGTACCTACCTACCCCCTTTCTAAAATCTAGGTAGGGTTACATCAAACAAACAATTTTTTATTTTTGGCCTTAACCTGCCTTAGCGACCCACTGTATTTAAAGAAAACCTGTCTAATGTGACCTAGCTAAATGCATGGTTCCCAAAATGGCTTTATCCTCAATAAATCACCTGAATTAAGAGACAACCTGTCATACATGACCCTTTTTCTCCTTCCCTTGGATCATGGTCTCTTAAAACAGGATAGACTGTACTTCTTGATCCTATCAAAGGATTTCCCAATGTTAAAGCTTTCGTACTTCATATATATTAGATTAACTTTCTTTTAGTGACTTACTGTAGTCATACATGAGAACTACATGTAATTAATTCAGAGCAGTTCATATCCAAATACACTGCGAAATCAGTCTTGTGAAACAGACCTAAATGATTACTTTTACGATAGAGTTATTACTCTTTGGAAACTTGGACATGTAACATTAGAGTCTCACAAGACGACATGATATTTTCCGGACATTCACAGTGACGTATAAGTAAAACAATGATGTAAACAAGACTACAAAACGAGACTGCATATGCTAGTCAGATAATGCATCGAAATTAAATGTACACACATATGTAACAGTAATAGTAGAATTATAAAGGGCAAAAAATATCAAATTTCTCAATGTCCGAGTTTGAAAATATTCAGTAAAATTGGTAAAATTTAGTTATAGGCATGTGGAACTTGTCATCCTGCATGCAGCCAATATTTGGAGTGACGGTTAACGTTTGGTGTAAGGTTAAAAAATCGATCAGCCCCTCACATAGTCTTACGAGTTCATCACTTTTCTATTGTTTTGAATCATCCTTTTTTACATAAGATATATACAGTGGAATCTTGAAAACGCGGATATCGTTCTCTAGAAGTTCTCGATCTTTCGAAGTAAAGCTCCCATTTGTTTTACCTTAATAGATTAAGCAAATTTAGTCTCAATCTTTCGAACGCTGACGACAAAAATTTCTGATCTCTCGAATAAATCTCACACTCTAAAGCTTAAAATTCCTGTGAAATATCATCTCAATTGATCTTCTGAAATGCAACATACTTTTGGCAGACATTGTAATTACCAATTGTGTTTATTTAGTAATCAAAGGTGACGACAGTGTTAAATTATTATAGAATGCATGTTTACCCAAATGATGTGTCATGAGAACTGCAATTGTCCGGGAAAGGGAGTGAATTAGTGGGTTTCGGGCAACAGAGTAAAGTTCAGCTGGAGAGTATTTGTATTTTTGAAAATTCAAAGTCTGGAAAACTGGAAGTTTAACAGCGGTTCCGAGCGCTTTGAGTTTTTTGAGATTCAACTGTATATCAGTTTATATACACTTAACTTTGTTCATAAGTTATCATATTAATGAGCTTCTCTCTGTCAGTCAAATTATTTTCCCAACTCTTACATGTACATGTAGGCTATACACGTGCACACCGTTAACATGAAGATTTGATCCACTGAAGGAAAATAATGTGCATTGTGTATGAGAGATTGATACTAAGTGCAAATGTACTGAAAAGAAAAGTAGTACAAGGTGAGACTAAAAGTGTTAGTTGCACACTAATCCCCCCTGTGGGAAGTAACAAAAACTGTACCTATTTTTAAAACATCAAGGTCAAGGTCACCACTATGTATAAGAAATGGTACCAAATAATTAAAAAAAAAATCATTTTTTCCATAAAACTTTATAATTTGAAAGCTGGCTTTTAGTATACATTCAAATGACAAAAGCAAACTAAAGTCTATGGACAAATAGTCAAAAACTAAATCTTTTTGTATAGGCATAAAACAATGACAACGCTTTTTGTACATGTATATTAAATTCTACAAAGACAAACAGTGAATTAGAGTTCTTATACAGACATGAAAGTCAATAAGATCAGAATGTACGTTCTTCAGGTGCGCATAAAATAAAAATGGTGGTTGTGGATGTACAGACCAGAATGTGCAGTCAAATAAACAAGAAACTGACTTTTAGAACAATGTACTGGCATCGTAGAAAGTGCCACTGCAGTCACAGATTCATAAAAAAAAGTACTTACGAAGTTCCCATCCTTACTGTTGTTTTAATACCACAGTTCTACGATATTGAAAAAAGTTTTCAATAGATACTCTATGTAAATACAAAATACATGTCAATGTACAGCTGACCCTAGCATTGTAAATACACATATATATGTATAAATATAGCGTATGTTAATCAGATATGCAATGCGTACTTAAACTCACCTTTTAATTAATACATAAAATACATAACACATTGCATAAAGAGTTCATACGTCCTTGTGGTCAGGGTTTTACGTTTTTGTTCAAATATTTATTTTCCCTTATTGTGCTGGAGATTTTCCTTTGGGCCATATACCTGTAACATAACTGTGCACACTTACCTGGACACTCAGTACTTTATTATTTACAGTAAATAATGTAATAAATTTAACACAAATAAAACGATTTCAAATTTCACACATGGTTTCTTATGTTGCAATATTTTCAAACAGAAAATATGTAAAACTGCCATCACATGAAGTGGACGAACCCCTTTGAAACCCCAGATTCAATTTTGATTTTTGATCATTTAATTGAAAACAAAAATCTTTTCATTTCGGCCAATCACCTTTTTTTGCTTGTTGTGGGGCCTCAAGTAATTTGGCCTTGACTCAGTTTAATTCAATTTAACGACAAATTTAACAAAGCATATGCTACTCTGTTACTTAAGCATATTGGTATTTATTTCTTGGTCGGTGGGAATGGGTGAGTATACATGTATGAGCTTTAAATAAGAGTTGCCATATTGCCAAAATGAGACACTTTGAATCCTATACATACACTGTACAAACTGATATCAAAACAAGTTTATATTGTTGTCAATTTGCATCGTTTTTAACATCCCACCCCAGAATCTTTGTTGTTGTTGTTGTTGCATTGTTATTTAACGTCCCACTCAAGAATATTTCACTCATATGGCGACGTCACTGTGTGCCGGTGAAGGGCGACAAATTTTGCTTGTGCTCAGCACTGCTGGC
>JACSZP010007247.1:0-16757 GCA_016161895.1 Pinna nobilis | reverse complement strand
GTATGTATGTAGGTAGGTAGGTAGGTAGGTATGTATGTATGTATGTATGTATGTATGTATGTATGTATGTATGTATGTATGTATGTATGTATGTATGTATGTATGTATGCATGCATGCATGCATGCATGTATTTTTGTATGTATGCGTGCGTGCGTGCATGCGTGCATGTATGTATGTATGTATGTATGTATGTATGTATGTATGTATGAATCAATAAAGGCTCAGTTAATGCCAATCCGATGTACTCATCAGTGCTAATAATTTGTCTGGGCGGGGGTTATGACATTTTAGCAATACCTTTTTTCAATATTTTTAGTTAGATTAATAATTATTTTTATTTGTTTTCATTTAAAACTTCTCTCAAAAGTGGAGATCTATAGATTAACATTTCATTTAGTGTCGTCTGGCAGCTAGCGTCTTTTACCCAGTGCCAAAACTGATGACATTTCATGATTCAATACAAATGTATACGAGTACACAGTCCTATACTCGCTACAGTCACTGAGCATTCAAGATTCTAGTTAATTAACCATTTAGTCCTAAACATCGAGAACTTTCAATCAATCAATGGACCAAACTGTAGATAATTAGATTCAGTACATAATTTCTTAGCTTGTACTGGCTAGATCTGTGTTTCATAGTTTAAGTAGGCCTACTTACCCTATCACATAGAGCCAAATTGTACCCCAATAATAGAATCCGCAAAGAACGAGGCTGAAAACAACGCAAAACATGTTCCCACTTAAAGCAGTAGGTTGTAACCTCCAACTTGAATAGATACCTCATTCATGAACTTTTCAGAAAAAGCGAAATATTTTATGGAAATTCATAAAGCCTAGATTGTACAATATTTCAACAAGCCACGCAAAAACATCATACACTGTGACATTTTGAACTTTTGGATGACGTCATCTATTCATAAAGCTGATACACCTACATTACGCTTAAATAACTCGCATTGCTTTTTTACCTATCTCTCTGTTTTAACGAGTGAATTGAGCACTTAAGGCCCCTGCCACTCTTTCTTGTGAGGCAGGGGATACTGAGGGACAGCGTCTTCTATGTGTAGTTTTCCTTCCTAAGTCGTCTCTGACCATCTTAAGTCTGACCGTAGTCTCTTGCGACATTTACACTTTTTTTATAAATACTATATATCCAAATAACTTGGTGATTGTTTTATAACCAAAATGTTTTATCTCAATTTTTTTTCTCATTCTCTTCGAAATAAAAACAATTCTGCCCTAAACACTTGTACTTTTAAAAACTTGAATGATTTATTTTTCACTTGAAATTAAAAATTTTTTTATGCATGCATCTTAAATTTATCGATTTTGCTTGTAAACCTTCCAACTATTCTATTTGCCATGCTTTTCCATGGTGAGCAAAAATCACATGACTCATATACTCAAATTTGTATGGTAAAGGGACATATATCATTTTGGTCCTAGCCAAAACACTACTTTTGGAGAAAGAACAATTTTTCCGGTTGATTTCTCATCCAAAAGGCTAATTAAGAGTGCCAAACTTATCATACAGAAAGAGCTTGCTATTCTGACTCGAAAGGTATACAGAACTCATGTTGTTAAATGGCGCTAAGAACACTTTGATTTAATGCGACCATTTGTCGCCCTTCATCGCCTTACGGGAACGCCCCAATATAGGTAAAGTATTCGTAGATTTGACATTAAACACGAACTCAAACAAGCAACCAAAGACAGTGACGTATTTATAATTTGTTGCCAAATAGCAATTGTTTGATAGGCCAATGAAGGACCATGCAAGAACATTAAGAGTAGCTTTCGGGCGAATTAAGGACCACGCAAGAGCAGCATATAGTGGCATTAAGGTAATTAAGATTGATACAAAAGCAGTATAGGGCAGCACCCAGGCCAAATATGTTAAGAAAACATGTATGCCACTTAAAGGGGGTATGTATGTATGTATGTATGTATGTATGTATGTATGTATGTACGTACGTACGTACGTATGTTTGTATGTATGTATGTATGTATGTATGTATGTATGTATGTATGTATGTATGTATTTTTGTATGTAAATATGCAAAAATTACATGTATTGAGGTGTACGTAGTGGCAATAGGGTACTTAATCTGTTTATTACTCAACAGATTTCGTAAGATATAGTATTTTTATTTATAACTTTTTAAAAACTCCATGCTTCAGTTCTTTATTATGATTTCTGTATCGAAGCTACAGAAAAGCAAAGTAGCTGGCAGGGGACATACAAGGGACACGAAATGTAACGTTTATTTCGATGGCCAGTTTCTTGTAAATTTGAATGTAGTTAGTCTATTTACACCACAGTAGAAAAGTGTACTGATAATATTTTTTGAAGGATTGTCAAGGAATTGAACATAGCTGCCTGCGGGTATGACTTTATTGTGTTTTATAACAAATAAAACACACCTGGGTAAATGCGTTCTTACTATAGCATGTGTTTTAAGATAGAGTCTCAACATCGCCGTAACACAGCTTTTGTTCATCATTTAATTTAGAAGTGAATCAGTTTCGAGTTCGCCGAATGAAGATAAACAGGGGTACGACATAATCATTAATTAAAGACTAGTTTCTTGAGTCAGAAATATAAGCTTTTTGAATTTGAATGTTACATGCATTTACATAACAAATTCATTCTTTTTAGTCAAACAACGCAAAATATGAAATGTTTGATCACTCACATAATTACTAGATAATTAGGATTAGCAAAACATTTGTGGAAGGCTTAGAAAAATTTGGCGATCAAGTAGACATATATAAATCACAAAACAAGAAGTTGAAATAATTCATTCAGCTCTATTATGTCAAAAATAACGGTGAGCGAAGATACAAATACATGTATCTCTTTCTAGGAAGGGATAAACCATATCTTGTTAAAAAACACTCTGGTTGTAAGAAAAGGTTCTCTGAACATATTTGTTGTATTCGGTTGATGGGTTTTTTAAACAGATTGTTAGAATTCCAATGGGTACAAACTGTGCTCCTCTACTTGCAGCCTCATTTCTTTATTCCTATGAGGCTAATTTCGTGCATAGGGCTATTAAAGAATAATGACAATAACTTATTGTCAGTATTACTAAACATAGACCTTAACGGTAACCTGAAACTCAACTTTGTGAAAAGCGGAATGACTTCGGTTGCACCATTGTCAACTTCCCATATGCATGTGGCACTATTCCATCCTCACCTGCATATTAAGTTTATAACTATTGACTGATTCAATACGAAAGAATTTGTTCAGCGTAGGATCAGTTTTTAAATCGTGGCATGCAGGTTACTGACAAACAATTAGATGTTACACGGGCTTCAACGGTCTCGGTTAAAATCTACTTTTCGTAAATTCTACTGTCGCTACAATGTTCTGGTTTACCGATACGAGCTGTCAATGGGGCGAATGCTTGTTTATTACCGCTTGTAAGACCGTTTTTACTTACCAATTTTGACTACGGATTACTCCGTTTACCTTATCAAAACATAAGGCTCACGGTGGGTGTGACCGGTCAACAGGGAATGAAAGAATTATGAGAACGATTATAGTTCGTTACCTTACCTTTTTATTCAAGACCGCGGAGGTGACTGGCTTCTTTTGCCATTAAGGCAGTAACAGGCGATGAATCTATATGAATGGAAGGCTCTTGAGTGGGACAGTAACAATAATATATTATATTACTATTGTTGATCTGGTCTTATTTGCGTTATTTTCATTTTGTATTACACGCATCTACTCGCTTAAATAAGTGAATGTCTTAGTATTATACCCTGACATAAACTTTTACCCTTAAAGTCGCGAAAATGTTTTTAGTAATAATATGTGACCATTGATTCAGATTTGTCGTATTTCATCCTTTGTAAAACTTGTTATTTTAAAAAATGATTTATTTGCACTTCCAGAATTAGACCAGAATCTGCTCCCAGTTCTGCTGCCAGAAGAACAAATCAGATCGAGACGGTAGAAATGCGGTAAGAAATTAGCATTTTTAAGAGCCTTTCTCATGTCGAGTCAACTATGGATACATCATACATTATTAAGAAAAAGTATTATATTAATTTCATAAACCTATTGATGGGAAGTTCATATTCGTTTTAGCATTTATTGATTGATCTGTCTACATGCATACAGGCTCCAGTAGTGGATTTTAACATTAAAGAAAGAAGTACAGGACCATGAAATCTGATTCCTTTTGGAATCCTTGATTTATTCCGTGTTATATTGATGTGTGGGGTACTTATAAATTTTAGTATCCCATGGTTTTTTGTTGTATATCTCCACTATTTTGTGTGTCAATTTGAATATCAAGGTCTTACCTTCTTCATTTTACCGTACGGAAAAAATTTCGATTCAAACAATTAATGTTAATGATCGAAGAATGTGACATTGTTTTGATTCAGGGTCACTTATACAAGGTCAAGATCTCGATGCACACATAGAATGTTTGTGTATTTTACTGCTCACCTATGGGTCATCCTAGTGAAGTGTAAGATTGTATTCAGATCAATTTCGGATCATTCAAGAGCAGTGTAAGGTAAATTCAGGCAACTTGTGGATCATACTTGAACAGTGTAAGATGGTATTTAGGTCACTGTTCGATCATACTAGAGCAGTTTAAGTTACAACTAAGTTACTAAGGGATCTCTCTAGAGCAGTGTAAATTAGTATTCAGGCCAATTTTGGTCATTCTAGAGTAGTGTAACGTAGTTTTCAGGCCGATTATGGATTATTCTAGAACATAGTAAAGTGGCATTCAGTCAACATATGGTTACATTCTCTCTACTTGTTGATCATTCTAGAGCGTTGTAAGGTAAAATTCAGGTCACGTATAGATCAATCAAGAGCAGTGTAAGGCTACGTTCTATCCACTTGTCGGTCATTGCTGAGCGATGTAAGATAACATTCAGGTCACTTATTGATCATTGAAAAGCAGTGTAAGGTTACATTCTATCCACTTGTGGATCATTTAAGAGCAGTTTGAGGTAATGTTAAGGCCAGTTATGGAATATTCTAGAGCTGTGTAAGGTAGCATTCGTTCCGGGATATTGTAAGGTAACATTCAATCCACTAATGGATCATTCAACATTAGTGTAAAGCAGCGGTCAGTCTACTTGTGAATCTTCCTATAGCAGTGTGAGTACTCGGGCTAATAATGGATCATTGTAGAACAGCGAAAGGTAACATTCGGGTCACTTATGCATCTTTAAAGAGCAGTGTAAAGTAGCATTTAGTGTACTAGTAAATCGTTCCAGGCAGTGAAAATAAGTATTCAGACCAATTATGGGTCGCTCTAGAGAAGTGAAACGTAGTGTTCAGGCTAATTGACTGCTCCAACAAAAAAATGACTAAGTCGTGTTTCTTTTCTTATTCAATAACTTTTTCATTATTTGTTATACATAGTTAAAATTTGAAACTTTTGTTTACAATTGAATTGTCAGGGAAAGTTAAGGTCTTGATTACCTAATATACATGTACCTAAAATGGGTGAAATAGAAGATACCAAGGGGCATTCCAAATAGAATAAGTCAACGACAGACAAAATCGTGGCCAAAACAAATAGGAAACAAAATTACAAACAGAAATACACAAATACACATAACTAAAAAAAGTGTAAAACGAACCCCATTATTTGTTTTTGTTTTGTTGTTGTTTAACCTCCCACTCAAGAATATTTCACTCATATGGAGACGTCACCGTGTGCCGGTGAAGGGCTACAAATTTTGCCTGTGCTCGGCACTTAGGGCCGTAGAGCAGGGAGGGTTCTTTAACGTGCCAAACACCTACTGTGACACGGGACCTCGGTTTTTTACTGTCTCATCCGAAAGACAGGGACGGCCAACCGCGGAGTGGCGTCTGCGGGAATCGAACCCCTGGCCTCTCGGCTGGAAGTCGAACACGCTAACCACTCGGCCACGGAGGCCCCACGAACCCCATTAAAAACCGAAGGTGAGTTCAGTTGCTGGGGAAGGGTAAGCAACTCCTGCTCCACGCGTGGCACCCGTCGTGTCACACATTTTCGAATACAACAATAAGTCATAATTGGTGATGGTCATAAACGAGAAAAGAGGGGATCAGGACAAGGTATGCGACAGGGGGAACATATCCCTCATCATGTTTTTTACAGATTAACCGTTTGAGTAACCAGACCATGATGGCACGCCGTGTCACATATCATTGAATACGGTAATAAGTCACAATCGGTGGTGTTCATAATAAGGTGGGACGGGATTAGGTATGTGATAAGGGGAACATATCCTTCATCATTTGTTTTAAAGATTTACCATAACGATCAACCAGATCATGGTGGCGACCATAAAACTTTCGAAGAGATGACTTCAATTTAACCATTAGGGATATAAATCAAATGGTTGCTCCCTAAGTTCACACTTTAATTTATTATACCTTCTGTTAGAATCCCGTAATCTGATTGGTTAAGAGCTATGCGACAATATATAAATATTACATTTATGAGAGGATGATATTGTATATTTTCACCCGGAAGAAGCTTGTTGACCTAGGCGAAGCCGAGGTTGATCATGTTATCAGAGGGGTGCAATATTGCCCTTTCATGAATGTTATATTATCACATTTTGGACAGGGAAATCCTCAAATTTGCCTTGAAGAGATTAATATGATCTAACACCATGTTCCGGGAGAGACAAACAAATCTCAATCTGAGTATTCATGCCGATTAATATCCATGGCGAGGCTTGCCGATGCTTGGTGTTTGATCCCTTTTCTCACATCCCCTCTCTCACTTTTTATAATGAATGTAGGCACTGTATATCGGAGAGCGCAACACAGTGGTTGTTTAACATTCATTCATGAAAAATTTCTTTTTTGGCTTGTGACGTCAAAATGTAGATGTGACGTAATGTTGAAAATGTAGACGGAATATCTTATGAATTACGATTTGATACAAACTATCAAAAATGAAAAAGAAACCGGCCGGAGAATTAAAATATATACTCTACAGTTTATAAAAGTTAAGATTCATGACTTTTACGGTTCGAGCTTCATTGTGTTTCATAAGTTATATCAATCAAAGAAATACAACTTGAATAAATTTTCAGACTCGCCGAATAGAACAAGTTGGTCAACTTCCGGTTTTCGGGATGAGACAACGCAGGGTGTGATAACGCAGGGTGAGATTAATAGGATCTAACACCATGTTCCGTGAGAGACAAAGAAATTTCAATCCGAGTGTTCATTACTATTGCTCTCCATGACGAGGCTTGCTGAGTCATGGATATCAATCGGCATGAACACGAGGATTGAGATTTCTTTGTCTCTCCCGGAAGATGGTGTTTGATCCTTTTTCTCACATACCCTCCCTCATCGTTTATAATTTTATATAGGCACTGTCTATCGAAGAACGCAACATAGGCCTAATTGCTATTTACATCCATTGAAGGTTTTTGCTTTATCTTATGACGTCACAATGTTGATGTTACGTAATGTTGAAAATATAGAAGGAGTATGTTATGAATGGCGCATTGATACAAACTATCAAAAATGAAAAAGAAACCAGCCAGATAATCAAAATATATACTCTACAGTTTATAAAATTTAAGATTCATGACTTTTACAGCTCGAGCTTCATTGTGTTTCATAAATTATATCAATCAAAGAAATACAACTTGAATAAATTTTCAGACGCTCCGAATAGAACAAGTTGATCGACTTCCGGTTTTCGGGGTGAGATAGCGCAGGGTGAGATAAGAAAATCTCTTCTAGGCAAATTTGTGGATTTCCCTGTCCAAAATGTGAGAAAAATAGAATCTATCACCAATTTGTACAGAGACAGAGAAATCTCACCCTCAAATAATGTATGTCAAAGTAGTAAATATATAGGTGCAACACTGCATTCAAGCGGACGAAATACGTCAAAAGTAGATCGAGACTTACCGGTAGTGACGTCAAGAGGTTCGAGATAAGCAATCGGGGATGCGAGATAGAGATATCCCAGAACGGGTGTATTGATGGATTTTTGTCCGGGGTGAGAGAAAAGACAATCTCTTCCGGGTAAATTTGAGGATTTCCCTGTCCGAAATGTGAGGATTTCTCATATCACAATGCGTTATCTCACCCCGAAAACCGGAAGTTGATCATTTAGTTCTATTGCGTGTCTGAAAATTTATTCAAGTTGTATTTCTTTGATTGCTTACTTATGTCACAGAATAAAGCTCGAACGGTCAAAGTCATGAATCTAACTTTTATAAACTGTATACTTTGATTCTCTGGCTGGCTTCTTTGTCATTTTTGATACAGCTTGTATCAATATATGCGTCATTCATAACATGCTCCGTCTATATTTTCAACATTACGTCACCTCTACTTTTGACATTATAGGAAAAAGCAGAAACTTTCAATGAATGAAAGAATGTAAACAACCATTATGTTGCGCTCTTCGATAGACAGTGCCTATATAAATTTTAACGGATGAGTGAGGGGATGTGAGAAAAATGATCAAACACCATAATTCGGGAGAGACAAAGAAACCTCAATCCTCGTGATTGAGATTTCTTTGTCTCTCCCGGAACATGTGTTAGATCCTATTATTCATGTTATCATACCTAGTGTCATATTTGAAACTTTGCATTCCAGTATGACATTCCTACTGTCTGTGCACCCTAACATTGAACCCCCAAAAATCGCAATTTAAACGAATACGACCGAATTACCTGGAAATCTATTTTGCTTTCAGACTTTAAAACGCCTAGTCGTAACTGAAAATCGTTTATACTGACCGAAACTTTTCCATATAAACCAATGTTAAAATTTTGCAGATTTTATCAACGTTGTTAGAAAATGGCGTGGGGCCTCCGTGAACGAGTGGTTAGCGTGTTCGACTTCGAGCCGAGGGGTCCGGGGTTCGATTCCCGCAGCGCAACTCCGCGGTTGGTCGTCCCTTTCTTTCGGATGAGAAGTAAAAACCGAGCTCCCGTGTCACAGTCGGTGTTAAAGAACCCTCGCTGCTCTACGGCCAGCAGTGCCTAGCACAGGCAAAACTTGTCACCCTTAACCGGCACACGGTGACGTCTCCATATGAGTTAAATATTCTTGAGTGGGACGTAAAACAACAACGAAACAACAACAAAATGGCGATGCCCTTTGGACAAGGTTTGATGTCAGAAATAGTTCATTCCATTACGTATAGGGAACGTCAGGATTCCAATTTCTCTCGTCAACGTTGTGTTCACAATTAAGTCGCCGTACTAGATTAAGCTACATAATCGCACCTTCCGAACAGTAATATACATGTATAGATATATCAATTTCGAGAGTTAATAATCGGGTAAGGAATGGAAACATTTTCTAACCGAAAAAGAAACATACTCGAAATAGTGTACGGTACACAGAAATCGGCGAAACGTTAATTTATACAACGTACTCTCATTTAGACATCATCATCTTTATCGTTTTCTGTAGTCGGGTAAATTTTGCCTTCAAGCCAGTGACAATCTTTACAAAACTTAAAGTGGGTGAACATAAGTTTAATTAAAAATTAAGCTAATCAGTTATATTTTATGGTACACTTTTATTTCGAGGAGGGCGAAAAACGCCGCAAAATTGACGGTTTTTTTCTTCTTTTCTTTCTTTCTTTTTTGTATTGTTTTGTTTTGTTTTAGGTTTGGTTTTTTTTATTGGTTTTGTTTTCAATATTACACATTCACGAGGGACAAACACGTTAGTAACCAAAAGCTGCGGGCAAACCTTGCCATGCATCCTGAAGTTCAATTTGTATGGGCCCATACCCGGATCCGGGGTTGGGGGTGGGTGGGTGAGGATTTGAGCTTGTGACAAGAGAAAAGAAACACTCTTAAATGCGTATCTGCACATCATTAACCTTTAATAACTTACATGTACGGTATATAGTTTGCAAATTCGCGCATTGGAACTATGTTTATATTCGCTAGCCGTGTGACAATGGGGTCCCTCTAAGCGATGCAGGTCCATGAGGTCAGTAAAAATATTCACATCGCTTGTGAACACTAAAGTGTTAATTTATAATCATGTATACATAATGTAATTATGCTACATGCATATACTTCTAATTACCAAAGATGAAATATGATATCGAAATATGTCGGAATGAGGGAAGTATAGTCTTTTGAAAACGTCTGTACCGTTGAGTTGTTTCTCTCTCTCTCTCTCTCTCTCTCTCTCTCTCTCTCTCTCTCTCTCGTGTGTTTGCGTGTGTGTGTGATAGACTTACAATATATAAGCATTGATTTACAGTTATGATAAGAAGAGCTACTTCACTTCACGCCGAGTCGAAACTGAAAATCGTTTATTCTGACCGAAATGAGTTCTGAGTAAAAACTTTTCCGTATAAACCAATGTTAAAATCCTACAGATTTTATCTGCATTGTTGCAAAATGGCGAAGCCCTATGGACAAGGTGTGACGTAAGAAATAGTTCATTTCATTACGCTCAAGGCACGTCAGGATTCCAATGACGTCGTCGCACTTGATCGACTTTGATCAACAGCTACTCTGTATTTCACACTCTTCCCTCACTAAATGTTGGCAAAATTTCGTTCTGGGATATTGAATATAGGCAAATTCTTCAACGGTGTTTGTAAAAGGATAAATAATCATTTTTTAACATGTCTGTCATAATCAATTTTGACATTCGAATATCAAATGTTAATTTTGTTCTCGTATTATAGAATCAAGTAATAATCTAGAAATGTAAACCTGAAAAAAATTAGGCCTGTGCATTTTCAAGATTTCCTTTCCACGTTGGCATGTTATTAAAGGGGGTCACCAAGCGGAGTATTCTAATACACTTATTTGATGTGCAATAGCTTTAATGTTTTATCCAATTTGTCATTTTCCGAACACAAGTAGCCTGTGACTGATAATTCAGAATATTCCGACATTTTTCATGTGAAGTGCATGTAGCTTATTGAACAAAAACCGTTTGTGACAAAATTATGTCCAACTAAATGTATGCCTTTGAAATAATAAGCCAAACTAAAACAACAGGATAATCATCGATTTGCCAAATGACCTAGGAAATCAAAGCTTTCAGTGGGAACACGTTATCACAAAGGACCTCAGTTTTAGGTGTTTTTTTCAAATTCAGAAAGTCATGTACAATTACGTGTATTTTTTTTTATCATCATTATGAAAAATACTTATCGTGAAAAGTGGCCGGGGACGCCCCTGCGCCCCTTTCCCCTACCGGTTCCAAAAGTTTATTGCTAAATAATTAATTTCATTGGTAAAAGTTTATTAGCACTTTTCAGGTACAAAAGCTTTGTTTTGAAATTAGTATTTTGATCAAGAGTACTTGTGTATTGTAAGAAAATTGTGTTTCTTACATCCTTATTTTATTTGTGAAAATTAGTCTTGTTTCAAAATATTTTTCATTGCTTGAACCAAGGACTTATAAATCCTTGTTTGAATAAATGCTGCAGATTTTAAGGGAGATAACTTTCTTGCTGTATGTGAAAAATGTGTAAAATGTGTGGACGTTTCGTCTGACACTGACATTATTTTATTTCATGATTTAAAATTCAACCTCTGATTCATTATACATTTATATCATAAATCTGGTAATAAACATCTTCGATTTACATGGGTGTTTGAGTTATCAGTGAACCCTTTTACAGAGTGACCCGCATTGTCATACGGCTAGCGAATATAAACATACGGTAGTTCCCATGCGCGAATTTGCAAACTATATACCGTACATATAAGTTATTATATAGGTTAATGATGTTTAGATACGCATTTAAGAGTGTTTCTTTTCTCTTGTCACAAGTTCAAATCCTCATCCACCCACCCCACCCCGGATCCGGGTATGGGCCCATATAAATTGAACTTCAGGATGCATGGCAAGGTTCGCCCGCAGCTTTTGGTTACTAACGTGTTTGTCCGTCGTTTTTTCATATTCCCATTGGGTTTATAATGTAATACTACTGAATGTGCAATATTGAAAAAAATATCCCCCCCCAAGAAAAAAAAAAAGAACAAAAACAAATAGAAAAGACGAAAAAAAAAGACCGTCAATTTTGCGGCGTTTTTCGCCCTCCTTGAATTAAAAGTGTACCATAAAATATAACTGATTAGCTTAATTTTTAATTAAACTTATGTACAATACATCCACTTTAAGTTTTGTAAAGATTGTCATTAAGACTACAGAAAAACAATAAAGATGACGATGTCTAAATGAGAGTACATTAGGTTGTATGAATTTACGTATAGCCGGTTTCTTTGTACCGTACAATATTTAGAGTATATTTTTTTCCGGTAAGGAAATGTTTCCATTCGTTACCCGATTATTAACTTTCGAAATTTATATCTCTATACATGTATATTACTGTTTGGAAGGTGCGATTATGTCGCTGAATCCAGTACGCTAACTCTATTGTGAACACAACGTTGACGAGAGAAATTGGAATTCTGACGTTCCCTATACGTAATGGAATGAACTATTTCTGACGTCACACCTTCTCCGAAGGGTATCGCCATTTTGTAACAAAGTTGATAAAATCTGCAGTACTGCAGACTAGGCGTATGAAGAGGGTCATTTAAGCATGTTGGGATCTTTAGCATGCCAGCACATACCGTGAGACAGGTCATCAATCTATATGTGTCTCAGTCAGTCGATAGGCTCAAACCCTGGACATCTGGGTGTAGACAAATCAAAGTTACCTAATGTTATATACATATAAGTCTTCGTGAATTATTGATGGACATATATTGCATACATAAAAGCACCTTTGTATGGTTTAATGAGTTATATCTATCTCTATGGATACTTGGAACAATCATAAACTTAAGAAGTGAATTATGCTACATAGGCCTACAAGTAGGTGCACATTGATATGATGATAAGCTGTATCTAAAGTTGATGATTACACTTAAAGTTATTTGGATTACAGGTAAAGCATCCTCATCCTCATCTTTGTAACTATATCACACCTGTCAATATTAGAAAATGCCCTTGTGTAGATTTTGCGGCCATGCTGGGGAAGAGTACATTAGGTAATCCCCGCTCAATACAAATGTAGTCGGGGTCTTAAAGTCTTCCAAGAATTTTGTAAGAGTTGCTGGGTGATATGCTATTTACTGCTCTGTAAAATCCATTTGTCATAAAGATTTTATATAACTGTAAACTTTGGTTATTTGGTCATTCACTGAATCGAAAAAAATTCAAATCTTGTTTTCTAAAAATGATGTTTTAGGTCACCTGAGCTTTGCTCATGGTGATGTAATGCGATTGCTTTGAGTCCGGCTGAGAGATTCTGATCTTCTTCTCAAGAACGACTGATTGGATCATACCCAAAACCTGGTACAGCTGTTCTACACAGGGTCCCACACAAGTGTTGTTACATTGTACTTATCAGAGCCATGCGAAATCCAAAATGGTCACTATGATCTCTGATTGGCTGAGATATTTTGAACTTCATCTCAAGAACCAATGAATTGATCATATCCAAACTTGGTACAGATGTTCTACACAAAGTTCCACACCAGAGCTGTTACTTTTTGGGGTCATGGGAAATGCAAGGGTGCCACCATGGCCCCTGATTGGCTGAGATATTTTAAACTTCTTCTCAGGACCAATGAATGATAAGACCCAGACTTGGTACAGATGTTCCACACAAGTTCGCACTCAAGTTGTTACTTATTAGAACTATTCGAAATCCAAGATGGCCTCCATGACGCCCGATTGGCTGTAGCACTCAGATCTTCTCACGAATGACTTTATAGATCAGACAATTTTCAAATATTTCTACATCATTGTTATGTAAATATCTACAAAGTTTGTAAATGAAATTGAACAAGACGTGCAGTCATACTTGCTTTTTGCATGCATATCAAAATGGGCAAGAATGTAGCAACAAACAATTCATATTTGATATAATTCATATTTCAGACTATTTAAAACAGCAAATGATTAAAAATAAGAGCTGATAGTAATAGATACAAATGTAATAGTTTGAGTTTTTGCTCACCTATGGCATACCATCGATCATTTGTCAGTCCATTGGTGTATCGTCTGTTTATTTTTCAATTTCGACTTCATTTTGAGAACCGCTGTAGGGATTTTGATGAAACTGGAATTTGCAGGGTTGAGGTACGCATAGTTTGTTATTGTTGTTTTTTTGTTGAATCCATCCAAGGTTGGAAATGGAGCGGAGTCAAAGGTCCTGATGAGTTTCCTCCTTTGAGAAACTTTATCAGGAGAAATGCATAGAAAAAAAAAAACTGAATGCATCTGTGTTGTTGAGTTGGATGTTCAAAGAGGTGTTTTTTCATTTATTTTTTAACTTCGTCATCTTTGTTCAGTTTAGTCTTGATCTCTCTTTATGGTCATACTGTTCTTGTGAGAAATGTAGGCCTATCTGATCCTATTGTTTTGTTTCTTGTTGTTTAACACTTCATTCAAGTATCTTTCACTCACATGGAGACGTCACCGTATGCCAATGAAGTCCGATAAATATGACCTATACTTGGCTTATATGGCCATCGACTATGAGGGACCTGAGTTTTTACAGACTCATCCGAAGGGTCTTATAATCAGAAGACAAATACGCTTACCACTCGGCCATAACAGCCGAAAAAGTAAAACTAAGCACTACTGTTGCATTATGTTGATACAAGAGGTCGATTTATCTCCGAATGTCATAGAAACCAGATTTAAAGTGACCCCGAGTTTAACGATGTAGGTCCAAAGTTATTT
The DNA here is from genome assembly GCA_016161895.1 of Pinna nobilis. Classification (NCBI taxonomy): domain Eukaryota; kingdom Metazoa; phylum Mollusca; class Bivalvia; order Pterioida; family Pinnidae; genus Pinna; species Pinna nobilis. The sequence continues at coordinate 2,047 of JACSZP010007247.1, read as the reverse complement.
CGAGGCTTCGTGGTTACCCAGAATTCATTCCTCGATTCCCTTCTAAAACTTAGCGGGGGTTATCTAATTCAAATAATTATGATAGCAATTCATAAGTTGTAACTTTTAGACACCTAATTTGATAAATGTGTCCCAAAGCAAAGTTTTGGAGACAAATAGTGTTTGATTTGCTTCTTAAATTAATACAGTAGATTTTTTATTTTATCTTTTTATTAAAAACGGTTTGCTTCCATTCTTAATGTCTTAAATAATGAAGCAAACGGATTACTGAAGCACATATCTTATAGTAGTAATACAATTTCAATTATTGCAATTCAAAAATTTAAAAATTCTGTCCCTAGTGAAGCATTCAGACTATTTGGGTCCGAAGTATTGAGGCTTAATTGTATTCTGTTTCTTGATGTTGTATCTTTCCGTCATGGAAAAGTCCGCGTGTTTTCTCTAAATCTAATAGTCGAGTTTGAATCAAACTTAATATGTCTATAAAGGTTTTCTCGGGTAGGTGTGGACAGTGCATATGGTATTATGAAGGAACTGCTTCTAAGGAAAGAAAGGCTTCTCATTGGCCAAAATGTCAAAACTGTCTGCTTGTTGGAATTTAGAATTATTCTTTTCATGAAATTGCAATTATAACCAAACTGGAATTCGTTTCAATTTAAGGGCAAACAAACGCTTCTAATTTATCAAACGTTTTATTATTGTCCGATTTTGGTGAAGTTTGGATTTTCTAGATTTCAGGCAATTTTTATCTTAACCGCTTTGGTTCCATTGCTGTTTATGGGGAATTCATTGGTATCTTTGGATTGCAGTTGTTGCTGTATGGCTTTCGTTGCCGTCTACCGGAAACTAAGTCGTCTGATTAGTTTTTGCTTGAATGATCTTCGATATCATGACTTTTTCCACCATTTTGGGGAGAGGATTTGGCACGAGCCATCGGCTCAGCACGTATCCCGAGAGTTCTGTACTCGTCCAACACTATCCGAGGACAATGTGCCAGTCGGTCGTAGCACCGTTGGTATGGGTCACATTGTCAAGTATTCCATACATCACAGGTTAATGATCGAGGGGCGCATGCATATCAACATGATTGTGTGAGTATGTGGCGCAGTGCAGCCCGTACACCCTGAGACTTTGGCCTCATGCAACCGAAATTTCCGACACAACAGATACTTGGTTTGAGTGACCAAATTCTCTCGTTAACTTGCCAACATGCGATGATAATCCAGCTCAGCGCAATTGGTGTCATCGGAAGCTTTTTTTTGGTTTTTGTTTTTTTTAAATATTTTATTGACACAATACAACACAGAAAACATGTGACATTAAATAACAAATACATCATATTTGCTTGCAGATAATTTGAATACATTGTCACATAGAAGATAATTAGAATAAACTGCCACATATCATTTACCCATTCTCTTCCACACACCTTCCGCACATAACAGGACACACATTTCACAAGTGCGCTCACACGTCTATACATATATATCCCAGAAATATATATGTAAATTGGAAATTTTCTATTGAAAAATAATGTGTTACGAAACAATCATTAGAGTAATCCTACTAGTTTATCCCATTTTCAAGTTAAATTTTTCATATAAATGAATTTGCCACTTTTTAGATACTTAATGATAAACACTTTAACTCCCTCTATTGATGGTTTGGAAATAATCATCTTTTGTCGGTAAATATAACTCTTTACTACGCATATAAGAATATTTTTGTGTTGAAATTTCTTCTCAAGAAAACCAAATATAACATGATTAAGGTCAAAATCTATATCAAAATCAATAAAAGTTTTTAACCAAGTACATACATCACTCCACAGTTGTGATGAAAAAGGACAGTTGTAGAATAAGTGCAGAATTGTTTCTGGGGAGCGTTTACAAAAGGAGCATAACCCATCAGTATGCATACCAATTTTGTGTAAAAAATCATTTGTACCGATAATCCTGTGAACTATTCTATATTGGAGCCACTTCAAATTGCAATCATTTGTGCCTTTGTGAACTGTATTATTAACATTTTCCCACCATTTGTCAAT
>JACSZP010007245.1:0-12525 GCA_016161895.1 Pinna nobilis | reverse complement strand
AAACCATCTCTTTTTTTGCGGGAGTCAGTACTAACCAAGGTTCTGCGACACATTAGGCGCTAAAAAACTCTCAGCTCAAAGGGACTCTGTTTACCAAGAATAGTCAAAAATTAGAAGCCTTCACCATTTACTCTCCCTTTGAGTGAACTATTTTTGGCCGCTCATTAGATATATAACAACAACCAACTGTTCTAACAGATTAAATTCATTTTAAAATCCCTACTGTTTAATATTGTACAGAGAATGTGCAAACCATTTGGAGAAAAACTGGTGTCAGGGTGGGAAACAAGTGAAGATTTGAGAGAAGACGTGCCCAAGCTCTGTAGGGATCTACTCCGCTACATAGGTAAATATACATCTTTAAAACGCATCTCCTGTTGTTATTTTTTATATTTTCCCTTATATTGTTTCAAAATGAAGCGATATTCTGACTGATTTGTTTGCTTTGATTAAAGTTTTCTTGTTTTAGAAGCCAAACACTAAAAGTATAATCCAATACAGCAATTATGAGGACAATTGCAATATAGAATCTCGTATCTTTATACATGTACCTACCAACATCCATAAAGTCTTTATGGTTCAATGGTTGGCGTGTTCGCCTTCGAATTTGTTCGAATTCGCGCCGCGCTGTTGAGCAGGTGAGAAAGGACGTTTAGAGTATTTTCAAAGCCAAACAAATCAAGAACTCTGTACTATGGAGAAATCCGTCGGCAAGCACATTTTCCTTGTTAGGAATTTAATATTTACTGAGCCTTACATGACGCTCTGGCCTCCGTGGCCGAGTGGTTAGCATGTTCGACTTCGAATCGAAAGGTCCGGNNCTGTCTTTCGGATGAGATAGTAAAAACCGAGGTCCCGTGTCACAGTAGTTGCTGGCACGTTAAAGAACCCTCCCTGCTCTACGGCCATTAGTGCCGAGCACAGGCAAAATTTGTTGCCCTTCACCGGCACACGGTGACGTCTCCATATGAGTGAAATATTCTTGAGCGGGACGTTAAACAATAACAAAACAAACAAACAAACAAACATGACGCTCTAAGGTAAGGATAGATATGTTGGTAGGAACATTTTGCTGATAGAGGCGCTTACATTCAGCGTTCTGTCAGCGTTCTAGAATGTTTTAAATACAATGTTTAATGTTACATGGTTATTTTACCTTTTCGGAGATAGTCCGAAATAGTGATACCATCATCATCTCAGAAATGGGAAGACATAGCCTGTTAAATTGTTAGCACACTTTACCCGAAATTGCAGCGACGAACAAAGGCGCTCTAATTGTTTCTAGAAGGAGAAATGATAGATCCCCCTGTTAAATGTATATCCTTTGTATCTCGAAAGTAATGACGAGATCTACCTCTAAAGTGAGTAATTAATATGTGGGTTCATATGTAGGATTTCATACGCCTTTATCTATTGTAATTGGTCAACGTGCTAATAGCAAAATACTGAGAGTATTCGTACCTTAAACTATTCTAAATACAGTGGAGTTGGTCAAAGGAAGTCAAAGGGGATTGACTTTTGACTTTGTTATAGGCACCCTTCGTTTTAAGCATCAGAATTTACTACATGTACAGATAAAAAGTAATTATTTTGGGGGATTTTATTCCATTTCGTTATAGCACTGAATTCGCTTTAAGCCGATTCTTTATAGACCGACTCTACTGTAATTCGATTGATTTGTGGAAAAGAATCGTGTCTTCCATACAGATGCGTAGAAGAACACTGTCGTAACTCAGTGTTCATATTTTTGTAAAAATCGATAATAGAAATTCAACACAGTTCTATTAGGATATATTTTCTTATCAAAAATTTCATTATCTTATCACAAGTTCCTACATTAAGTATTCAATTTCATGTCATTTTAATGTTTTTAATAGATGAATAAGGAAGAAAATAACATTCGAACTGAATAAGAAAAACAATCGGAAAATTGTCAAAATGAGATACGACTTTTTACTTTCAGTCAATCTATATGAGAAATACGACTTTCTGCCTTAAAAATCGAATTGATTTAACTGAATGATAGATTAAACACCCGGCGTAATAATCTCCACATAGAGAAATCGACACGTTAGGAGGTCATAACTATCCAGGCAATTTCCTTTCTGATAAAGAGGACTTTTCTAATTAAAAATTTACTAAACAAAATGTTTTAAGGTTTTCCATGAAAAATTACGCATTTCAGAATCAAAAGATATTTGTCGAAGATGTGGAGGATGTATCGGGCATACTGATGTCAACAAGAAAAAATCAGAGAAGAAATCAGCCGGTAATCCTGATAACAAGAAAGGTTCGGAGAAGAAATCAGAAAAAAACATTATTTATTTATTTTTGAATCAATCATTTTCCCTCAATTGTGCAAATGAATTCAGAAAAAATACAAGTACAGTCTTTCCTGCCTGTTTGACCAACTGTATTCAAGGACAACCTGTCTTACGTAACCAGAATGCTTTCCTTTCTGATATAGTGGACTTTTCTAATTAAAATTTACAAAACAAAATGTTTTAAGGTTTTTCATGAAAACTGCGCATTTCAGAATCAACAGATCAAAGATGTGGAGGATGTTTCGGGAATACTGCTGGAAACGAGGACGAATCAGAGAAGAAATCAGCCCGTAATCCTGCTGATAACAAGAAAGGTTCGGAGAAGAAATCAGAAAAAAACATTATTTATTTATTTTTGAATCAATCAATTTCCCTCAATTGTGCAAATGAATTCAGAAAAAAATGCAAGTACAGTCTTTCCTGCCTGTTTGACCAACTGTATTCAAGGACAACCTGTCTTACGTAACCAGAATGCTTTCCTTTCTGATATAGTGGACTTTTCTAATTAAAATTTACAAAACAAAATGTTTTATGGTTTTTCATAAAAACTGCGCATTTCAGAATCAACATATCAAAGATGTGGAGGATGTTTCGAGAATACTGCTGGAAACGAGGACGAATCAGAGGAGAAATCAGCCCGGGATGCTGCTGATAACGAGAAAGGTTCGCAGAAGAAATCAGAAAAAAACATTATTTACTTATTTTTGAATCAAACATTTTTCCTCAGTTGTACAAATTAATTCAGAATAAATACAAGTATAGTCTCTCCTGCCTATATGACCAATTGTATTCAAGGACAACCTGCCTTACGTAACCAGAATGCCTGACTCCAAATATTTGACTACCTGTCATAGGAGACCCTCTTTTCACGTCGGTCCACTTTTAGACGGTCTCCTCAAACAGACTAGAATATATGCCTGAAAAGCACTCATTGATCTTTTTTTCAGATAATCGAATTGAAAGTCAGAATGGTAGGACAATCATCTTTTGGGTACTACAGAATATATATTTTTCGAAATTTCCATAAAAGCCATAGTGGCATGTCGGGCTGAATGTTTTTGCCAATTTTCTAAGTTCAATTTATTGGATATATATTTATGATTATAAAACATTCGACGTAGGAGCGGGATTCTGTTTTTTCTGCTTTGTTTGATATGACATTTAAGCTATCTATTTAATTGTATACCTTATTGCTACCTTCTCAGAGAATGAAAACCCTTGATTTCGTGAGTCAATATATTTGCTCTTTGAAATGTCCTTTAATTATAGCATCACATGTTCTACATGTATCTTATAATTTACTGAAAAAAACAAAGAAAATGTACCCTCAGGAAAACGAATTGACATTCAATTGTCAATTAATATTAATACATCAAAATTAAATAACCGCAATATAACATAAAGGTTTTACTATTAGAAACACAGTCAGTTCCAGTTGGTTTTGGTTGAGATTCAGATATAAACACATTACACTGGCTAATTAATACGGTATTCTGGTACAAAGTAAATCATTATATATTTCATACTCATTAAAATTATTTATTAAGATACAACCCATAGTTTCCTTTTGAACCAAGTTGTGTTTTGGACAGGTTTGAATAAATATTACATGTTTAATCTATGCTTATTACTATTTTTTTGTCTTTTTTACCTTCAGAAAATCAGGAAATATTTAGTTATATCCTGCTTTGGTCCCTGCTTTCAAACAAGACAGAAATAGCCTTTATTGTATGGCAGAAAATAGAAAACCAACTTGGTAAGTAAACTCTGTTTCACAACCATATCAAAATATGACAATTAAGAAATGAAAGCTACCGCCCAAAAACGCATTTCTTAAACTCACAGGCACACGTATGTACTCTCTCTCTCTCTCTCTCTCTCTCTCTCTCTCTCTCTCTGTTTATAAAATAAATGATAAAGAGGAGTTTCATTCAGAATTGTGTAAAATATCCCAAAACATACGATGAAAGTAAAATCTAGATACTTGGATATTTTACTGAAAATAGACCTTAAAGGTAAACTGATGACCCAACTTTATGAAAAATGGAATGTCTTCAGTTTCACCATCGCAAACTTCCCATATTCATATTGCAATATTTCATCATCACCTGTATATGAAGTTTATTTCTTTCAGCTGATTCGATACGCTAGAGCTTGTTGCGTATGATCAGTTTTTTAAAGTATTTATGTCAGCTACCGACAAACAAGTTGATGTTATAGTGGTTCCAACAGTCTCGGTTAAAGAAAGTTTATCGTAAACTCTACGGTCGGGACAATGATCTGGTTTTCCGATACGGTCTGTCATTGGGTCGAATGCTGTCTGACATGTTCATAACGGTTGTTAGACCGTCCATTACACACTGATTGTGACTACAGATTACTCTGTTAACCTGATCAAGATATAGGGCTCACGGCGGGTATGACCGATTGACAGGGGAAGATAACTCCTCCTAGGCACCTGATTCCACCTCTGACTTATTCAGGGGTCCGTGTATGCCCAACTCCTTATTTTGCATTCCTTGTTGGAACTACGACATCGAGTACTGTCCGTTACCTTTACCTTTTCATACGTAAACTTAATCTGAAATCAGTCGTCAATTTCAATTAGAGCTTTAAAAACATAAGTTTTCGTTATTATGTTCAAAGAGAGTCCATAGTTTTGACATGCCAGATGACCAATAAAGATTTCGTACTTGCTTTCAGTTACCGGGCTTGTGAGCACAGTCATCCTGAAGAAATTACAAGCAAAGGCAGCACGTATTAAGGAGCACAAGTTATCTCGAGAAATCAAAGCCAGCGCAGAGTAAGGTTTTAGAAGCTTATATATTTGTTTTTAAGGTATGATTTTTATACTATAGTCTCGTTCGTCCAGATCTCGTTACTCTGGGGATTACGTTGATTTCAAAATTCCATACTGATGGTTTAACGGGACGAGCGACAACCCAGTCCAACAAATAATTAAGATTTAAATCAAATAAAATTATTTAATCAAAACATAAACTAATTGTTCACATAAAACTCACAATAAATCCAACATGTACACCACACACATTGTTACTCAGTATCAACGCTCAAACAATGAAAATAAAATGAAGTAATTACAAATGATGAAATTAAATAACAAAAACCTAACCTATCTAATTTCCCAGACAAAATATTCTATTTCACATATAAAATCCCCCTTTATCTGAATTCTGATTCAACTGTAGATGCAATTCTTCAGTTTCAATAAATGAATTGATGAATGGAATGTTTTTCAAACTTTACATGGAAGTTCCACTTTGGGTCTTGTTTTTGGACGCCACATTTTTGAACTCACAGAAAATGAATTTAAACCCAAGAGGGGAAGTCGGGTTTCAAAAGGTCAATTCTGTTATTTCTATGAAAAAAGGGATAATATTTATCATTGAGGTTTACCTGACGGTCAATTTTGAGTGTCAAATATTGGATCTGATCTTAAAAGAAATGTCAATCTCGTTATCGCTATCGCTTTCTGAGAAAGTAATGAAGGGATCTTCATCAATGTTTGCATGGAGGTTCCACATTTGGTTTTTATTTAACCTGCCCCGTTTTGGAACTGATTAAAACATTCGGATGCCCCTTAGGGGAAAGCCAGGTTGTAAACAGTCAATTTTTTATTAATAGTTTTGAGGGAGTCTTCTTTAACTCCTGCATGGAGATTTTCCTTAGGGTCTTGTTTTGCATACCAAAATTGGAATTTTTAGAACATAAAGGGGTTCCAAAGGGGGAACTATGATTTTATAAAGTCAATTTTTATAATCATATTGATCTTACACTAAAATCTCACGGGAAGGTTCCTTGGCGTCCCGTTGAGCATGCAAATTAAAGGAGAGACTCAATTTATTAAAGGTTTATAGATAATTTAGAGTAAAAAGAAAAATAACTGTCTGTCATTGGTCTTTCAAAAATCAACTGACTGTGGGCATCAATTACTTTCTAGGATTTCTTGTTGCTTTATATTCGCTTTCCCATTACGCTCGTTTTTCCATCATCCTTCTAGTTGTCTAATTGCATACCCTTCTATGTCCCTTCGCTGTTCTCTTTTGTCTTGTCTTTATATCCCCTTTACTTCTTTATCTTTTTGCGATTTTCTTCTTTTTTCTTTAACATTTCTGTTTTCCGCTTTTAACTCTCTTCTCTCCCCTTTATCATGTTCTCTCTCACGTATGTTTATCATTTCCCCTTTTTATTACTTCCTATCATTCTTTATATTTTGTTATGTTTCATTTTTTCCCGGGTCGTCCTGGGACGGTTTCTGACCCTGATATTTTCGGTACGAATCCAAGTCACGCTGTATTTGGCTATCCCATTCCTTTGGATGAGACAGTAAAAACGGAGTTAAGAGAAGATGTCGGCACACGCCCTTTTTTAAATATGTGAAAGATTCTTGAGTGGAATGTTAAGTAACAAAACAACCAAGCTTACTCTCCCCTCCCTTAATATAATGATGATGACATCTTCCACTGTGTATATTTGTGTAAATGTTCTCTCTCCTCTCCTGTCTATTTCAGTCGTTTTCAAAAGCTGTGTCTGTCGTTAATGGATTCAATGTATGCACAATATCCAAATTTAGCAAAGGAGTTAATGGACGACAAACAAACAGTTTGGGGTATCAGAACAACGCCATTACAATTTGCGCATGAGAATTTGATGTATGATGTTGTAGCACATGCCTGTGCCCAAAAAAATCTGAATATCAAATGGTACGGAGACTATCACCACGATTTAAAGTACCTCCTAAAAGTAAGTAACGAATATGTTGACTGGTAAAAAACAACAACAAAAAGGACAACAGTTTCCCCATAAAAATTGGCAATTTTTACTCAAATTATCATAATCGGACGAATTATGTTTCAATTAAGAAACTGAGTGGTTTTTGGTTCAAACTGAAGTGCATTATCAAGTCGCACTAGAGATTATTTAACAAGTACTCTATTAATATGAACTAGGTATCATATATATATAACACTTTTCTTTATCATTTCAGTCAGGTATATGCACACCCAAATGTTACATCTTCGGAAAGATTCAAACACCGATTGCAAAATTTTTAATTAATTACGTACGTATATTACTTTGCGATTTCATAAAACAGTAACCAACGGACCTCAAATGGACCTTATCTCTCTCTCTCTCTCTCTCTCTCTCTCTCTCTCTCAATATTTTACCTTTTTATAATTTAGTTCACATTCCTGTATTATATCCATTTCTAAAGGGCATCGTTCTCCTGTTTTCTTGTCTAAGGTGGGTCCACTAGCCGACGGCGATGGGGCTAAACTTCTCCAGGCACCACTAAAAGGGAATCGCTTACAAGGGAGATAGTCATACACTCACTATGAACTTTTTGGAATGTAGAGATAATTCACCTAGGCATAGAGACCATTTCAAAGTTTGATGGATACACTTATGACCAGGGCCCAGTTGTTCAACTGTTTGTTAAATTTAACCGAGGTTTAAATGTAACCAAGCTTTGTAGAAATAGAGTAACTAACCCTCAAAACTTTATACAATTACTAAATATGATAGATTGTTTGACCAAAGGTTTCATTAAACCCCAACAATGATTTTTTAACCAACAAAGTTTACTTCTAGGCTACTAGCTACCCAAGGGGTGATGTGAATCAGATGTGGATTCTTAAAAATTCTGGAGATCTTTTGGAATATATACAATCTAGGCCATTATATAATTCATAATGTTCATTTAAGAGTATTAAAACATTTGATTTTTCGACTCTCTATACAACCATTCCCCATCCTAAGCTAAAAGAGAAGATTAAAAAAAATAGTTCAGCTTTGTTTTTTCTCAAAAAGAACGATAAGGATAGATACAAATATCTTGATCTAGGAAGGGATAATTCATATTTTGTTAAGAACCACTCTGATTCTTAGAAAAAAATCTCTGAAGATGACATCATCAGAATGCTTGAAATTTTTATCGACAACATATTCCTGGTGTTCGGTGGGCGGGTTTTTAAAATTGTGCTCCTCTACTTGCTGACTTATTTCTTTATTCGTATGCGGCTATTTTCGTGCAGGTTCTGTTAAAGAATAATGCCAAGAACTTGGCTCGAACCTTCCGCTATATAGATGTTCTTTCGTTAAATAATCCTAATGAAGGAATACGTAGATCGCATCTATCCAAATGAGATTGAAATAAAGGACACCACGGAAACTGCCAGGTCTGCAAACAACTGACAAAAGACTTTTGTTTTTGAAAAAAACTTTTGTCTCTCTGACAAAAGAGACGACTTCGATTTCCGTATTATAATTATTCCATTTTTAAGCTGCAATATCCCTGCAGCACCTTCATATGGAGTATACATGTACATCTCTCAGTTAATACGATATTCCAGAGCATGTGTTTCCTATCAGGATTTCCTGGATAGAGGCTACCTGCTGACCAAGAATTTGCTTAACCAAGGTTTCTTTATAGTTAAATTGAAGTCATCACTTCGAAAGTTTTACGGTCGCCATCGCACAATCACGACTTGCTGGATCGATATTATAAATATGTAAAACGGATGGTGAGGGATATAACCCCCTTGTCGAATTCCTAATCCCGTGCCACATTTTATTGCTTATTACTTTCACCCATTGTGACTTATTCCGTATTTGATACGTGACACGGCGTTTCGTCATGGCCTGGTTAATTAAGAACAAGTCTTTGAGAAAATCATTCAAAATCGTCCAAGGCGTAGATGGTCATATTTGTTGTTTTTTTCACAATTATATGTTGTAATATATCACAATAATTAATTTTTAGCAAAGAAATTATAAGTGGTCTTAAAATTGATTGCATTGTATTTGCATTTGTAGGTGATATTCGCGGTAGCTCTGATATCGTACAGCGCCTTTGTCCTAACAGGTATAGACGGTGTCGCGTCTGAAAGAGGCTGGAACAGAGCCTGGGAGTATTTTGTCTACCTTTGGGTGTTTGGCGATTGGGTTGAGGAGACACTACTTTTCTTTGTAAGATTTGTTCAATTCTATTTATTTATAATCACAAACAAACGCACATTGTTGCTTCTGTGAATTTCACTTTGTAATTACCCAAAACTTCGTTATAACAAAATGTTTAGCTTGAAGGTTACAGAATTTAACAATGCCCGAATTAGCTTCAACCCAAAGGGAGGTTTACTTTATATTTGTTGACCGAAAATGAACGGTTTTGCATAGGCAAAATTTTACGCCCTTCTAAGACAAATTCTTGAGTGGTACGTTAAACAATACTACAACAAACCAATTAAAACGATGATAAGTCAAGGCTAAAGAATATATTGTTAATCCGATCAAACGATCGTATTTGCCATTAAATGGGTGCCCGAGTAGCGTAGTGGTTAGCGCACTCGTTTCTCACCCAATGCGACCCGGGTTCGATCCTCGGATCTGCCTAGGTCGTATGTGAGATGGTATGGTTGGTCGCCAGCTCGGACACGTGGGTTTTCTCCGGGTACTCCGGTTTCCTCCCACAGCAAGGACCCCCTTACGCCGACATCAGAGCCAACGAGAGACATTAATATAAGTTATTTGAACTTGTTTGTTAATCGTTGTAAAATAAATAAAGTTTAAACTTTAGACGAGGCTCCACTGTATATAGATTTATTATCGTGTATTTGACATACATGTATTTGTATCGCATCACACAGTAATTTCAGGGGGTTAGGGTATAGTGCTATATATCTTCCACTTTTCAGGTTATGTCAGTAAAAAGAAGGTTCAGGTGGCTATTTTTCTTTTTCACTTCAAAACTATTGATCCATAATTTAGTTCTAAAACAACATAATTAAGGAATAGTGATTGAAATATATATGCGTATATTACGAACATGTATACCTTTCTTCATCGGTATATATATGTCTTATACATACGGCAATTCAAGGGAACAAAAGGATTAAAGCATTTTTCTATTACTAGTTCCATGTAACATACTTAATTTAATGAATGATGCTTTTAGTTAGAAATGCATTAGCAAAACCAACAGCATCTCTGACATTTAAACAGCTACATGTGGTTCTTTTTCTTGTTTGGCAATAGTTCCAGTACAAAAGATTCGACGGAGATGATACTTTCAGAGTAACCTATAAACTATTATATATTGCGAAACATAGATGCGACATATTGCTGGGTAAGGGAAGGCCTTGCGTGTAAGAATGTCTTGCTGCTTTCCGTGCTGCTCGGGCTAGTATGCAAATTATAACTATAATCTGACGTCACTTACCACGACCCGGAAATAGGAATGCAATTCGTGCATTTAAACAGGTGTATAATTTTCACACGTATGACTGGACAGGCATATTACTTAAGAGAAAGTAAGAGAGTAGGAGAATATTGTAATTTGTTCCTACAAACATAATGTATTATATGCATATAACGTAAAGCATACCATTGCAGAATATAGTGAAACCTGTGAATTTGGAATAATGTCAAAAAGCAAATTTCTGTCTTCATATTCGTACCCATTGCGGACCCGGGAATGAGTGATCCATTAGGCTTCCACAATTCTGGTTCCCCATATTTTGGAAAAATGAGGCATATGAATAGGAATATGTTTGCTGTGTATAAAAATGTTTACTTGATGGGCTTAAGTCCTAAGCATTCGTAAAAATTTTGCGAAGCCTATATCAGCTTGATTTCACCATGACATAACTGTATGATATAAAGTGGCATACATATCAGGGAAACAAAATACAAAATGTATGTTAGAATGAACTTCACTAGATTTCACAATGATATGACTTATTTTACACAGTGGAGTAAAGACTAAGAAAACAATATATACATGTAATTAATTCTAGCATATTGCAGTACGGGTAGATGGGTGTAAATCATACATATGAAGACATACTGTAACGACCGTAAAAGACGTAGAAGAAGTAACAAAAGCAGCTGTACTACGAGCATTCTACTTATTTGAAACGAATACCATTGGCGGCTCTAGAGTTTATTCCAATCAGTTATCTTATAGCAAAGAACGTAAATCCATATATCAGTTGCCAAATACGACATAGCTCTAAGCTTCAGTGACAAATATTAAACACATGCCTTTACTCTAACTGACCTCTGATGCGACTTTTGATATCACAATTGACGTTTTCGCCAAGTCATCTACATCTACCAAATGCTTTCGGAAAGCGATATTGTATGAAGTTTAACGTATGACGTCAAATATTTGTTGAATAACGTCAGACGTCCTTTACACGTGTTGAATATTCTTTGGCAAGATAATTGCACCTTATCGGTATTTTGATGCTTTCAAATTATGGCTAAAATTCATTTTTTGCAATAAATACAGTTACAAACGGTAAAAGTATATTGTTTCAGATTATATTTTAATTCTGGTTTTAAAAAACACAAAAGCTTCACTTGTCTCGTTTTTCTAACTCCCTTACTAGATAAGCATCCTAGTATAGATATATATTATCATCCTCCTCTGTATTTCAATTGGTCGGAAGTTGAAGAAATACTCATTAACTCACGTGTTTATTACTTTCAGCTATCTGGACGCTTAAGACTGTGATGTATCCGAATGTCACCAGTAACACCTCGGGTCTGTAGATGAAAAAATAAAAACATGAAACCATAAGGTAATGAAGTCAAATCGCTCATTTACTTTACTACCTCAATACGATTAATACTTTTCTATCATATCTAAAATTCAAAGATCATTTGTAGATAGAAAAATCCCCCAAAATGTATAGATTTCATCTTTTTTCTTCTTCGAATTATGTTGTTGTTTAACGTCCGATTCGAGAATCTTCCACTCATATGGTTACATCACCGAATGTCGATGAAGGGATTATAAAAGTCGAGTTACTTCCGCTGCGGCATCTGCATTCGGCCATCAAAGTCTCAAAACGACGGAGACACGACAGTTCCTAATGAAAGATTGCAAATTCTACAAATATCCGTTCAATTCCTGATGTAAATAATGAAAACATGGCGTTTATACATGCAACACTTACAACGAATTTTAATGTAGATTCCTTGTTTTTATGCGAGTACAGTCTAACCTGCCTTAGTGACCCACTGAATTAAAGGAAAACCTGTCTTATGTGACCTAAATTAGTAGTTCCCAAAATGTTTTTTCCTATATAAATCACCTGAATTAAGAGACCACCTGTCATATGTGACCCTTTTTGCTCCTTCCCTTGGACGGTCTCTTAAAACAGGTTTTACTGTA